>CAUZXS010001766.1:0-167500 GCA_963585895.1 Sepioteuthis lessoniana | reverse complement strand
ATATATATATATATATATATATATATATATTTCTCTGTGTGTGTGTGTGTGTGTGTGTGTGTGTGTGTGGGAATACCTCAGGTGGTGTAGTTGTCAGTAAGCTAGACTAGCAAACATTCACAATTGAGTTTGAGTCTCATTAGGTCCCCCATTCATTCAGCATTGTGTTACATCTTAGCAAAAATGCTTAGTAAATTAATATATATATATATATATATATATATATATATATATATATATATATATATGAATATTAGTTTCATAAAAATCATATTAATTGATCATGATGAAAATTAAAACATAAAGAGGAAAAAGAAAAGGCTAGCTAACCGGTATAGTACCTTACTCATCAGAGCTATTGCTGAAGTAATTCTGTGATAAAAAAAGCAAAACAATATAAGTATTTTGTCTCTTTAATAGTGAGATGGAAGCTGACTTATTTTTCACTTCCTTCAATAATATTTATCCAGGCCTTAATTTTACATTAGAATGGGTAACTAATTTTTCTACCCTTTCTAGATATCTTAGTTTGTTTGTTTGGGTTTTATCACATATCAACCTTTGTAGTTTATTTAATACCAAATCCATTTTTACACAAATAAAGAGTTCTATTTCAAACAATTCAGTTTAGCATAAGGGCACAGTTTAGTTCTATTTGACTCATAGATAGGACCCTAACAGGTGCTACCATTACGGGCCAGAGAGGATCTGGGAGTGATCGCAATGGAGGGGTACTCTACATTCCCCAAAGTTCCAGCATTATTAGAACCTCACCATCAGATTGTTTAGTGTCATATCCAGGACTCTTGTTGAGGGGGTCTTACACCTCTGCAGAGATGCAGTCAGTGTATTCTACAGCCCCAGCTGACTGAGCAATTATCTGTGTGTTAACAAACAACTTATGTTTAATTGAATTGTTAGTGATGCATAGCAATACTTGGAACCATTTGACTGTGTGAAAATGAATGAATAGTGCTGAATAGAATAATTAGTGTTAAATAGCAATACCTTTAACCACTTCATTGACTGCAAACAAATGATTAAGACTGAATAGAATCATTTGTGTTTGATAGCTATAATTGCAACCATTTAATTGTTTTGAAAAATTAGCAAAATCAATGTGCAAATAAATTAGTTTTAACTCATTAAAAAAATGAAATTACCTGCTAGTAAACTATCCACTGACAAATCATATATGCATATTTATTTAACTGTGTGCAAACATGATTAATAATAAATTGAATTATTTGTGTTTGATCAAAATACTAGAAACCGTTTAACTCTATCCCATAAATGAGCTTAGGCTCATTTAAAATGTTATCAGAAAAATGTTTACAAATCATATATATTTAATATATATGTATAAAGAGGATTTGGTTTTAAATAACATACAATGGTTGATATGCCATAAAACCAAACCAACCAAACCACTTTTATTGGTTTGTTCACTAAACAAGTAAGTAAAGTAAAGATGGTGACTGTAGCCGAGAGCAACCAGAAGGCTTTCCTTTCAATAGCTACTACACTGAGGCATTGGGAAGGGCACTACTCCTTTCCCTGGATTGCTCCACTTTACCCTTGATATGTACCTTATATTGCTGAGTGTTAAGCAAGGAGGTATCGCGCACCATTTTTAAAGTCTTTGGTATGACGCGACCTGGGATTGAACCCAGGTCTCCAGGGCCATTGGTGAACACTCTACCCACTAATGATTCAATCAAGCCTTTTACACATAGAGCTTTAATGATTTGTGCTAAGATTGATGAAGAGATTTGATTTATTACTGGAACTCTTAGTTACAATGATTTTCTATTTGTCTATGTACAATTTGTAATCAAAATCAAAATCTTTAATTATAATAAAATCAAACCAATCTCTACACAAAGATGTCCTGTTTATCCTATTTACCCAACCCCTCCGCTTGGGCAGGATATGACACAAGGTCAATTTTTAAGTGAAGTTTAACAGGTTTGAATTCAGAGTTTTTCTTCTCCTAGACTAGTTGCCTCACCAAGGCTGAAGAACCTAGTCTGTCCTACTATTTACCCATAGCTGGAGGGAGGATAATTGGATTCATACCTTTCCCAAGGGTATTAGTGCTATGTGAAATGCAATCAGTCTCGTCCAGGATTTGAACTTGAATTGCCATGTCCATTTCCTGCGACGATAACCATTACACCACGGGCACCTCCTGTTTATGCTTTCCTTAGCAAGGTAATATTAGCAATATGTTCACTGAGCAAATTTCATCAGTTGTACAACAATGTTATTTTTCAGCAAACACATGAGTTGTATTTTCGACTAAACCAATCTAACATCTACTTAAAAGAGTGTTCTTCCTGCCCATCATAATAGCACTATTTGTTACTTGTTTAATTACACTTCATCTGTAGAACTAGTCAAAGGCTAGATTTTAGGATCAAGCAACATGAACCTACTAAAATCCAGAATTTTACCATCCTCCCTATGGACATTCTGAATAACACATACTGGTCTTCCATCACAGATCAACTGATAAGTTATCCTAAGTGCACCAATGAATTTAGTGTCAACTTGTTTTCCATTCTAAGCAAAGCAGACTTTTCATTTCATCAAAAACTTTAAAAAACTATCCATATCAGCTCCAGACAGCCTTCTCATTGTAAACAGAAGAAATGCTTGTTTGGACAATGTAGTCTCTGTCCAATTCCTCACCTTTTTTTTACCTTCACTATTACCATTCTTTAATCCCTATATATAGTAACACTTTGTTTTAATTGTAAAATTACCTTGATCATATTTCTGATGAAAGAGGTACAAAACCAGTTAGCCAGCCTTTTTGTTTTGATCTTTTATTCTTTGATTTTTATCATCATCTATAATATTTAAAGCTAATATAAAATTCTGTATCACAAACAAAATCTTCAAATATGTATATATATAGATATATAGATTGATATGAAGACAGGTATATAGATTTAAAAGGAAAAAGGCATAAATATATATATATATATATATATATATATATATATATATATATATATACTTTGATAGATATGAAGTGACTGAGAAGGGAAGATTGGTATATAGATTGATAGATATGAAGAAATCTGGATAGATATGAAGAGACTAATATATATATATATATATATATATATATGTAGAAAAACTGATTACAACGACCAAGAGGAAGGAATGATTTATTAACGGGTCAACACTATAGTGTTTCGGTTCTACTGAACCATCATCAGGACCATGAGGGGTGATATTAATAATTTTAAGTTAACGATGGATGATTAGAAATGTGAAATACAAAAACCTACGGGAAAATATGTATAGTGAGAAAAAGTTAGCCGTTTAACTGGCAAATCAGCGTTTGATGTTTAAATTACGTCATATATATATATATATATATATATATATATATATATATATATATAAAGTGACTGAGAAAATAGATAGGTAGATAATTGTCCAACTTAAAGTAATATCAAATCAATAAATTACATCAGAGATCCATGTTGTGAACTAATATAACATCTAACACCAAGGCAACAGCAGTTTGTTTCTCCTCAGTCCACTCAAAAAATAAAATCGAAACAAAAAAGAAAAAGAAAACCCTTTGATAATTCTCGAACAAACTAAAACACAGATTATGAAAAACTTGTATACGCTTACTTTATGCATAATGACTACAAAATGGCTTAAAATATAATCTAAAACTCTTACAAGTTGGATAGATAAATTGATAGATAAAAAGAAACAAATAGATATAAACAGACGTTGTTAGATAGGCAGATAGGAAGAAACAGCCTGGGGTAGATAGATAGATAGATAGATAGATAGATAGAAACATGGATTGGTAAATGATTAGATAGATAGGTAGATGAAAAGAAACAAACAGATATAAAGACACAGGTAGAAACATCCTGAGATAGATAGATAGATAGATAGATAGATGTACAATGTTACATCTGGTAGATAAATTGATAAACTCTCAACAAAGTTGAACCAATTTCTAGAATTTTAGTAGCCATAAAAGATAAACTTCTAAGCAGTATTTCAGCCTTTCATCAGTCATGTATAAAATAGTGACTGTATTTTATCAAATTCCTAATAATAGATGAATCCATACAAATAACAACTTGGAAAAGGGGTTTAAAATGATAGGAAAGTTAATTGTCCAATTCTAGAATGCATATTGTTTTATAGAAGAAAGAATGAGCCAGCTATTGAAATCAATAAGACATTCTATTATATTTGCGTTTGAATAGTTTTAGATTTTTCTTAAGAACTTGCAGTTTGGTTTCTCAACTGTTATTTCAGTTTACATTTTAAGTTGTGTTACTCGATTCTATAAGTGTTGCATCAGTACTTAGATGGATAATTATCTACCTATCTATTTTCCCTGTCACTTCATAAATATATATATATATATATATATATACATATATATATATATCAGTCTCTTCATATCTATCCAACTTTCTTCATATTTATTGATCTATCTACCTATCTTCCCTTCTCAGTCTCTTTATATCTATCTAAGTATATATATATATATATATACACATATTTATCTCTATATACAGGAGGTGCCTGTTGTGCAATGGTTACCATTGGAGGGAATGGACATGGCAACTAGAGTTTAATTCCTGAACAAAGCTGTTTGCATTTCTTATTGTGCTAATACCCTTGGAAAATATAGGAATCTCCTAATTCATTTATATCTTGTTTATATCTTTATCGCTTTAAATCTATATACCTGTCTTCTAAAATGTTAAACCCACCCATGCAAAAGACACATCTGCTCGGTTATAATGGAGTACAGCCACGGATTAAAATCAAAATGTAAACTCTCTCAGGCTTTTGGTTACTGTGTGGGTGACCTGTCACCAATCTGTTAACATGTCCACACTTCTACTTGGCCCCAGGGAACATTAGTAGTGGGAGATTATTACATAACGCCAAGTCCACTTTGACCCAGAGTAGTAGTATTTTGGTTTGGTTTAGTTTTATGGCATATCAACCATTGTAAGTTATTCAATGCCAAATCCATCTTTTTACATATAAACAGTTCTTTAAAAAAAATTCAGTTTAGCACAAGTATGAAGGTTAAATGTCAAAACAGTTCTATTTCAAACTATTCAGTTTAGCATCAGCACACAGGTTAGTTCTTTTTGACCCATAGATAGGTCCCTATCAGGTGCTACTACTCTGGGCCAGAGTGGACCTGGGAGAGTAGAAGTACTTTTTTGGGTCCCATGTTAGGGTGAAAGAAGATGTCAGTGCTTTTTTTCTTCTTGATTTTCTTTTTTTTTTCTGCCATGATCTTTTTAATTCTTTTTCCTCTGTTGTATTTTCTGATAATCCCATTGTGTTTAAAGTGCATTCATGCTGAAATGCATCCTTGTCAGATGAAGGATGTAATGTCATGAGTACAGAGTATGGAAGCAAAATATAGATTAATTTTTAAAAGGTTTTTTTTCTGTCTGATTTGTCGAATTTTTGCAAAAAAATTTGATAATTCTAAATTTTCGTGATTAGCTCTATTATTCAAGCACTTTTTCATTAAAATTCAGCCCAATATGAGTGAGCAAGAAAAGAAACAACAAAGAATCTATGATTTGCTTAATGCCAAAACCAAGCCAAAAAGAATTTCTGAAATAATTGGAGTTTCTTTAAGGCCTCCATGAAGCCTAAATCTTAACCCCCTTGATTATGCTACATGCGGCATTTTAGAAGACAAAACAAATGCAATTTCCCATCCAAATATTGGTTGGCTTAAGACTGCTTTTGAGGAGGAATGGAATAAAATGTCTGAAAAATTTATTTTGAAGGCATGCAAATTGTTTCAAAGGCAAGTTGATACAATAATTGAAAAAAATGGTGGCCATATTGAGTAAATTTACTGTTTTGTGTATATCTTCTTATTTTGTTGTTTATTTTTTAGAATTAAAATTGATCTTGTTTTATTATAGACTCATTTATTATTATATTTGAATATTCCTAATTTTGCTTCAACACCCTATAGTCTTGAATGTTGTCACTTGATCCCAGGTGACTTAAGAAGTGGCCAAACATGTATCTATCCCATGTTTATGTTAATTGATTTTTTAATAAATCAGGCCAGCAATCACAGTGGGTTTATAAACTGTCTTTCATTGGGAAGAGGAAATTCCTTGTATCTTTTAAAGTTTCTGTTGAAACCTCTTTTAAAAGAGGCTTCTAAAACATTAAACACTCCTCCTTGTCCCTCAAAAAGACATGTCTGTTTAGTCTAATTGTTTGACAGCCATTAACTAAAAGTAAAACAGAAACTTTCTTAAGTTTCTTCCCAAAAAGGTGACGTTTAATCTGTTACCTGTCCATCAATGTATTCCCATTCTTGCAGAGGTGTCAGTTGTGTTTTTTGGAGCCATTACATAACAATAGTATATAAAGATAGCTTTATGAATGTGATTGAAAATAAGTCCATTTCTGTAGCTTAGCTGCAATTCTCAGCAAATTCCAAAACCCTATCTTCCATTTTGCATCATGCGATAGTCTTAACCAATCAGGGCCTGGATTATCCACTAATAATTCTAAGTCTTGATTCCCATACTTCTACACGCAAATATAATCAACTTTGACTTCTAGCTTATCAGTCATCAGGCATGTGTTGAAACTGGTCCTCTGAGTGTTCAAACTCCTTATTCAAGGTTGTTTGATTTAAACTATCAAATATTTTAAGATGTAAAATTGTTCTGTAGGTAATTATATTTGTAGATAAATTATTGCAGATAAATTTATATTAGCAGACAAATTATTTTAGATGATTCGTAATCATAGATAAACTAGCTGTGTCTGTGGAAATTCCATGGAACACATACATAATTGCTTGAATACCTCATAAAAATAATGATATATAATTTTATCATAATCTATTATTAAAATAATTTATCAAAATAATGACATTTAATTCTCCTGTTTTCCTGCTCTGTCAAATACACCAACAACTTCTCTTGGAGAAAGGTAAGACCCTCTCCCAAAGAGTGTGTCATGGGTATAAAACTAAACTTCATTTGGTGGTAAGGCTCCTGTTCTAGAGCTCTGGAGAGTATGAAATCACACCTTGATTGCCATTACTCCTTGGTTCACTATGACCTAGAGAGCTGTTGTCCAATCTATAGGTTAAACAAATCTATTAAAGATAATGTTTAGAATGATTTTAAATACATTGGCGCATAAAACTTTTGTATTGCAACTGAGTATGAAGTGTTCACCTGTTTAAAATGATAATGAAAGTACATTTCTGTACAATATGTAATTTGTTTGTTACTTGAAACCATATAATTGCTTGAAATGCTTGAAATCATATATTTTGTGCAAATTATAAGTATTAGATAAGAATTCTTGAAACCGTATAACTGTGTATAAATTACTTATATTGAGAATAGTTACTTGAAACTATTATTGTTTACAAAGGATCATTATCATTAATTACTTGAAACCATATGATTACTTGAAATACCATAAATTGTGCTGTATAAATCAACCTTTTAAGCCAGAAAAAATTTCTACAAAATTAGGTATTGACTTATACAGCTGGGCTAAATTCCAAACTTATGACTATTTGACCACTCTGTGGTAAAAATTTGGATTTCAGCTTGGCTATATAAATTGACACCTAATTTTGGTTTGGTTTGGTTTCCTTTGTTTAATGGCATATCAACTCTTTTTAGGTTATTTAATGCCAAAGCTATTCTCCTAGAAGAACAGTAGTGGTGCTATTTAACCCATAGCTGGGAGGATAAGGGGGTTCATACCTTTCCCAAGGGTATTTGCCCGAAAGTCAACATAATAGCGCGACTGGAGTACGAACTCGCGTACTACGATTCTGCTGTCAATCGCTTTAACCATTACACCATGAGGACACCCACCACCTAATTTTACAAAGATTTTTTCAAATTTAAAAAGACTAGTTATACATGGTAATTGAAACCATATAATTGTGCACAAACTATTAGGTGTCTGGATTTTTGAGATGAAGCTTGATGATCTTTATTGTTCAGGGTTTTTGGACTATTGTCTTCATCTTTATATTCACAACTTTTCGGCCAATATGTCCTCTGGCCTTCTTCAGGTGTTTGTCAAACTTGAGAGCCTACATGGAACTTCGAGCCACATCTTCTATTTAATCCACAGGGTTAGCTTGTTCTGATTCCGTTACCCATAACCAGGTATAAGCACAAAGTGTTCCTGTATTGTTACTCACCTGCAGTCAGGATTGAACCTGCAACCTCCAGATGATTGTCTCTTTAGAAGCTTAAGGAACCAATGCCTATAACTGTTATGCTATTTGTCCTGCTGGATTGTTCAGAGTGAATTTTTGGGACTTATAAACCTTATGTTCTCACATCCCTATGATTACAACTACTATGTATGACTTTTTACCTAAGCTCATATTCCAATTTTTTCTTTTTAGCTAACCTTTTTGATTATTGGTTTCCATATAGTATTCATCTCTATACTTGGTCTACTCAACAAGTCACGTATGCTGAGCTACAGTGAATTTGACAAACACCTGAAGAAGGCCAGAGAACATATTGGCTGAAACATTGTGAATATAACAATAAAGATGAAGACAATTGTCCAAAAACCCTGAATGATGAAAAACTATTAGTATAAGATAAGAATACTTGAAACCATGTAATTGTGTATAAATTATTTATATCAAGAAAAGGTATTTAAAGCTATAGTTGATTACAAAGGATTATTATCATTAGTTACTTGAAGCCATATAACTGCTGGCAAGAATGAAAGAATAAAAAAAGACTAACTGCAGTATTTAAAAAATTCCTCAAGATCTGACATGACAGCAGTCACATATTTTCATAGATATTGACAATTTAAATACTCTCTTCCTTCACCTGGCCCAGTTGGCTGGGGCAGTAGAACACACTGACTTCATCTCTGCAGAAGGGTAAGACTCCCACAACTACTATCCTGAGTATGACTCTAAACAATCTGATGGTGAGCCTCCAGTAATGCTGGAGCTTTGGGGAATGTGGAGTACCTCTTTTTTTCTATCACCTCCAGGTCTACTCTGGCCTGTAGTGGTAACATCTGATAAGGTCCTATCTATGGGTTCAAATAGAAGTAAACTGTGTACTTATGCTAAACTTAATAGTTTGAAATAGAACTGTTTGAATGTATAAAAATAGATTTGGCATTAAATAACCTACAATGGTTGATGTGCCATAAAATCAAACCAAACCAAAATCTTCCTTCACTTTCTCATATCTCCTCCTAATCTTCTCTTTTTCTACCTTCTCCTTTATACAATGCTTCTCTCTTTTTCTCTTTGTTGTATACTCAAGATATTTATTTCCCTTTTCCTTTTTTTTTCTATTTCTTAGCTCTGTTAATTTCACTAGGATCAGTCAATTATAACTTTTAGATTATGCCAGGAGTCCGATCAGACAGACAACTTACAATCCATACATAGGAATTATACAAATAGTAAGATGTTCTGAACCAGTTATCTCCCATTAATCCTAAGTCTTCATTCTAGAATGTTAGTAGTTGATGAGGTGAGTTGGGATGGAAGTGTTGGTGGTAGGAAGAAAAAGGGTCATTTGACTCTGATAACAAACAGGTTAATTGCTCATAAATAAATAAATAAATAAATAGGGTAAATGCTACTCCCTCTCCCATTCTGCTTTGATTGGTAAAGAGGGAGATATGTTATGTTTTTCAAGAGAAATTTATTGACCATAGCCTGGCAACAACAAGTTTCTGGATTCGACTGGATGCTCGTCCCAGATGGAACATTTCCAGCTGTAAAATGTCCAAGACTTTGGTAAATTACAAAAGTTTTAGTTTTTTGCTTAAATAAGAATGAAAATTTCATTGTTTCCTTTTTTGAAATTTTTTTCATTTCATTAACATAAGTTTGGGAAAGAATTTCATTTTATTTATTTATTCATTTATTCATTTTCATGAAAGTAAATTATCAAAGAAAAATACAGCTGGATTTTTATATGCTTACAGACCACTAACTGAATGATTCTGACTAGATTCAATTCAAGTAATGGACTACGCTTATATTCCAAGGTTTAATCTCTTTGGACCCATAAGCTCAATATTTCAAGGCTGATTGCTATTTTACTATATACTGTAAGCCTATTATTTTAGACTGTGGACTGTTTTACTGAACACGATAAGCTTAATATTTTAGGCCTAATAGTCTTTTATTATATGTGTTAAGCACAATATTTAAGGCTGAATACTGTTTAACAATATTCCATAAACCCAAAATTTGAGGCTGATCACAGTTTTATTATACATGATAAGCCCAATATTTTAGAGTTAGTGTTCTTTTAATATATACCTTAAACCCAATATTTTAGCCTGTTGGCTATTTTACAACATAGCATAAGCCCAATAATTTTGGGTTAGTGTTCTTTTAATAATTACCTTAAACCCAATATTTTAGCCTGCCGGCTATTTTACAACGTAGCATAAGCCCAATATTTTAAACTGAGCACTCTTTCATTATAGATGGTAGACTCATGTAGGTGAGGATGCAAGTGCTGTCTGAGGAGAAAGCACTCTGGAACTGAACTGTTGTTTAATTCTCATCCCCTCAGCATGGTGGTTTCAGGTAAATAAAAAATGAAATAATGTTAGTGTTGGGCAACCAGTAAATACTTACATTCATCAGCTATGTACAGACACCATATGCAGTGTCAGGGGGCTGCCAGGAGTGATGTCTGCTAAAATTTAAGTGAGCATCCTCTAAATATGCTAATTCCATAATTTTTGCCAAGGGTATCGTCTAAAATTGTGTTTAAATATAAACATCCCTGTTTAGAGTTTCACCTGTCACTCAAGTGACATTGGCATGTTTTTCTGTCAAATCTACAAAACTGGCTGATGAGCTTGTTATCTAAAAATATGTGACATAGATTGGGTCTCCCAAGTCTAAAGTGTCAGTTAAGAAAAACATGCTCTCAGAATGTATATTTAAATATCATTTAAAATCCAATCTGTTATTCTAAAGTTCTACTGTTAAAGTCAATAGAATAAAAATATTGTCAGAAAAAAAAAGAAAGAAAAATTAAAAGGCAAATTTGTGTAATGATAAAAATATTTATTTTATTCATCTTTTATTTTAAGCTTAAGCATTGTCTGTCTTTACCCGACCCCTCTGCACAAACAGGATGTGACGATCTTTTAAGTGGAGTCTAGTAAGTTAGCGACCATAGTCGAGGGTGACCAGAAGGCTCCCTTTTCAATAACTTCTACACCGAGGGGTAGGGGAGGGCACAACTTCTTTCCCTGGATTGCTTCACTTTACCTTTAATACGTACCTTATATTGCTGAGTGTTAAGCAAGGAGGTATCCAGTACCATTTTTAAAGTCTTGGGTATGACGTGACCTGGGATTGAACCCAGGTCTCCCAGAACAAGGCTTGAATTCAAGAGTTTTCCTTCTAGATTGGTGTAAGAACCTAGTTTGCCCTACTATTTATCTATAACTGGGGAAAGAATAGTTGGATCCATACCTTTCCAAAGGGTAGTAACTCTATAAGTATTGTTAATTGGTATTATTATTGTTACTCTTCTTTGAGTTTCTCACACCAGCATTAGCCAATGGTTTCTCATTCGAGTTTGAGTGACAGCAAGTCTCCTCTAGTCTCCAGGATTCTTCTTAGTATTCTGGCCGTTCTTAATAATGCTGTCGTTTGGATGGTTTCCACTCCTCCTCTTATTTCCACTTCCTCCAGTCCTTGTACCAATCCTCTGGTGATTGTTCTGAGCACACCAACTATAATTGGTATCACCTTCACTTTCATGTTTGTTCAATTCCTTAGCAAGGTCCAGGTATTTATCCTTCGTTTTACATACAATCACTATCTTCCCTCACTTTGCATCTGGTCTTTACCTAGGAGTAAAGACCTGTTGAAAAGTGAGGGAAGGTAGTGATTGTATGCATTGTATGTATTTATGTAAATATATATTTTTTCTTTTTTCTTTTTTTTTTTTTGCTGCCTCTTTTGGGTGTTATTCTTCCTATCACTCTTCTAAGGAGATGTCCAGTCCCATAAATAGCATTTTTTTGCATTTCATTGGAGCTGGGTCAGCCAGGTACCTTGTTGATAGGTTTATTTGTCCCTTTCTTGATTATACAAAGGGCTTTTACTATTACTGGTATGGTGATAATTTTAAGGTGCCACGTTTTTTTTTTCAATTTTCATACCAGCTTAGATGATGATTTTACACTGATGTTTGATTAACAGAAAACCTCCTCAAGTCTCCAAGAGTCTTTGTAGTATTCTAGCTTATATCAACTATGATGTAGTTTGGATGATCTCCACTCATACTCTTATTTCCAAGTCCTCCAGTCCTTGTACTAATCCTTTAGTGACTGTACCAAGTGCACCAGCTATAATTGGTATCACAGTTACTTTCATGTTACATAGTTTTTTTTTTAGTTCTCTAGCAAGGTCTAGGTACTTATCTTTCTTTTCGCTTTCTTTCAGTTTTACCCTGTGGTCAGCTGAAACAGAGAAGTCCATAATTCAGTGGGTTCTCTTTTTTTTTGTTGACTAATTATTATCATTATTATGATTAATTTTGACTTTTTTCTTTTCTATTTAATTTTTATGGTTTGATTTGATTAATTTTAATGGCATGTTAACCTGTCTCAGTTGACTTGCCATTAAAAGGAAATTGTATACATTGTACATTTATATTTACATCTTCTATGTAGCTATTTAAGTTTTTTTGCACATGGGTATATGGTATCAGGTATTCCTATCTAATTCAAATAATTTACAAACAGATCTATTTGATCCATTGCTAAAACCCTTACAGGTACTACCAATTAATGTCAGACAAGGGGGTAATGGCATTAAAGGAGTACTTCACTCTCTCCAAATCTCCAGGATTGAAGATTTACTCTCAGATGCAATTTAGTCTCCTAACCAGGATATCGGTTCTTTAGGGTGGGGTCTTACCTCTCTGCAGAGGATACAGACAAATAACAGGGCTACTTAATTTCTTGTTACTTTTTTGTAACTTTACTTAATTTGTCAGTCTACAACATTAAGGAAACAGTGCAGATCTGATAAAAACATAAAGGACTGGCTCTTGCATATAGCAACTACTAGTTTTTCATACAATCTGGTCCAGGCCTGTGCCATGGTCTGGGTACAGAACCATGGGATCTCTCCAGACTGATGGATATCATAGATGAATAAACTAATGAATAATAAAAAATAGTTAATCTCAAAACAGATTATTGCTCATGAAAATTCTGGCAAGGTAAATTAAAACCTGGCACAGCAAATAAATTTAGCTAATCATTACTATTACTGCTGAGTCATGAGTTTTTATCAGAAGAAACCTGGCAGCCATCTTGAATTATTTCTGAGTTAATCAACTGAATTTTTCGAAATAACAATTTTATGTGAGATTGTTAATAATTTCAGGCAATGTCCCAGGAGTCATAATTTTTTGACTGTCTGATTTCTCATCAGCAATGAGTTAATCAATTTGCCAAATAAATCTGAATAACTCAGTCAAATATCATTAGTCATTTATTGCAAAATCAGATAAAGACAAATTAATTTATTACATCACAAATACTAATGAGTGTCATAAAAATATCCTGATAAAAAATATTGAATGTAAAAGTCAAAAGAAAAACTCCAGCAATCATTAATTCTTTATTTCTAATCTTTATTGCTTATTTAATGACTGTAGAATAATGATCTGAGAGTTGTGATAAAAAAAAATAACAGAAATAAGATGAAACAAATACCAGTGAAAAGTTAACCCTTAGAACTTTGAGAACTTGATACTCCTGACCCTTGCTCATCTGCTACTGGCTAAAAATAGCAGAAAATGCAAAATGTTTTAATCTCTTATTAAACAGTCTTTAAAACTGTTGAATAACAGATTACTTAATTATTTGTATATACAATACACTATTTTTTGAAAATTCGTGCATATTATAAACCGGAACTATATTATCAACATTATTTTTAGCCACATGACTAACCATATTTAAGATGTGATAACTGAAAGTAAATTATATTTATCGTCCTGACTAATGCATTTTATGCTATAACTGAGAAATATCACTTGAAATGCATGTTTATCCATAATTTTGTTTTACTTAATATCAGCTCATTTTTGTGGAAAGCTTGTTGCATTTTTATATGAACATATCCGTGTGTTTGCTTTAAATACAGTGTAAATTTTTGTCTTTAAAAGCATAATTCAAACTATATAAATTCTTAATTTTAGTCAATACAAGCCAGATGATAAAGTTGAAAAAATGCTAAATTTTGGTTATATTTAGGTGCTACAAATTCTAAAAAGTCAGTGTATATTATGCATAAGAATTTGTTTCAAGAATTTTGTAGTCCAAAGACAGTGTATGTTATACATTATCAATATCACTCTCATGTTCTACAACTTTGTCAGTCCTCTATCAAGGTCCAAGTATTTATCCAGTATTTTGTTATCAACTTGAGTATGTTATGAAAAAAAGATGACTTGAGTATGTTTGTCATAAAAAATGACAACTCAAGTATTTTGTAATATAAAAATGATGACTCAAGTCTGTTGTGATGGAAAATGGTGACTCAAGTATGCTTTTCATAAAAAAAGACAACTTAAGTATTTTGTGATATAAAAATGCTGACTCAAGTATTTTTTGATAAAAAATGATAACTTGAGTATGCCTATCATAAAAAATGACAATTTGAGTATTTTGTGATGTAAAAATACAATAAAAAATGACAACTCAAATATGTTGTGAGAAAAAACTGACAACTTGCGTATTATGTGTGTTATATGTAAATAATTATGAAACAAAATTTTGAATGCAATAGCGAAAAAGAAATAGAGATACAATAAAATTAAAAATTTTTTTCACTGGAGATGTGTAAGCAATCAATATATGGCAATAGCCAATATTGTTTACAGCAATAATCACTACAAAATGTGATTTTGATAACAACTATAATGAGGACACTTGTCCAAGTAAATCAGTTTATAATGAAGAAATACAAGTTAAATAGTAATAAATAAAAAAATGTTGGTTGGTTGGTTTTATGGCATGTCAACTCTTGTTGGGTTATTTTATGCCTAAGTCAGCAATGGTTTCAGTCAATATAGCTCACAATTTAAAGTTCAGTACAGTGTTTGAATCTTGTCATTAATTACAATATTGGTTTGACTGGTTGTCTAATTTTAAGGCATGTTATCCCTTGTATTATTTGGTCCTCAAATCAGTTAAACAGCTATGGTGTCCAATTATATAGGGTGCAAAAATATATCTTCACAATCATGTTAAATAAGTAGACACCTAAGTCATCTCAAACAATTCTATTTGTCCCATTGATGGGATCCTAACAGGAACTATCATTCCAGGCCAGAATGGACTTGGGAATAAAGGCAAAGTTAGTTTAACAGTTACTGTCTCCAATTATATACAGTAAAAAAAATGTATCTTCATAATCATTTTAAAATGGTAAACACCTCTTTATCTCATACAGATCTATTTGACCCGTAGATAAGATTGTAACAAGTAAACACTTCATAATTTCAGATAGATCTGTTTGATTCATTGACAACATATCTTCTAAAAGGTTTTAAACAGATAAAGACTTCATAATGTCAAATGTCTATTTGACCCATAAATTAGAACCTAACAGATTCAACCACTCCAGGCCAGAGTGAGCTTGGAAGTGATGGTAAAGATGGGATGACTATAAAGCTCTGAAACAGGAGCCTCACCACTGAATGAAGTATAGTATGAACAAAATCATGCCCTGTTTTTGTTGATCTTACCCCTCTGCAAGGGATGTTGTTGGTGTATTCTAGTTCCCTGCCTGACTAAAATACTGTAATTTTCTTTTGATAAACTAACAATTCACACATTTTGTTTTTGAAACTTGCCAACTTAAGATTATGTGTGGTATTAAATCAGCATAAAATTTCTTTGCTCCACCCAAGAAATTTCATTGGTAAATGGAAAATTTTGTTTTCTGTTGTTTTCTTTGGCCAAATTTGTCACCTTTGTCTGGCTTTGTAGCACCCTGCATGCACTTAATATGCCTGACCTGAATGGCTCAAGATTGGATTTGATGGAACAGATGAAATGTAAGTATGCATCTGTTTGTGTGGATTGAAAATGGGTGGCTGTCAGATCGTCTGTTTGCTTCTATTTGGAGGTGAAGCAAACAAAATGAAAATGATCACCGCACTTGTTTGTTGGCATTGAATCAAAGAAGAACAAACATTGCAAGTGAAGCTTTTGGAATATATTAGTCCGGCTTAACCTGTGGTTGGGGGTATGGAGTGTCTGGAGACTGGCTGATAGAAGGGGCCTCTTAAAGTGAGAGTTTCATTTTCAGATCAAAGCTTTCAAAAACAGAAATGTGATAAAATATCAGCTTTTATTTACACAAGACTCTGCGAGTATTAGAATATCCCAATTGTTAAAGCTCTGGTTTTTAAGTCAATATTGTTTATAATCTTAAGTTCACTACATCATTTATGTCTAACCATTAATTACAAAATCTGATTGAATGATTGGTTAGTTCGTTGGCTGTTTGGTTTTATGGTGTGTCAAACATTGCTGGGTTATTTTATGCTGAAGTCAGTTTTTCTAATTATATATTGTAGAAAAATACAGCGACAATCATGGTGGTTATCATTGTGCGAAATTGTCATGGCAACCTGAGTTCGAATTCAGGCTGAAGCTGCTTGCCTTTCACAAAGTCCTTAGGAGAGGTAGGCATCCATCTATTCCCCCTCCTGCTATTGTTACATAGTTGGGCAGACTTAGCTCTTTAACCTTGATATGGCAACTGGTTTAAGAGAAGGAAATCTCCTAATTCAAACCTGTTTAACTCCACTGAAAAATTGACCTTGAGTCACATCTTGATTGTGTAGAAGGGTTGGTAAGTATATGTATTGTACAAAAATATAACTTCAAAATCATTTTAAGCAGTTAAACACATCATTATCTCAAAGAAATCTATTTGACTCATAGACAAGATCCTAATACTTACTGCTACTCTGAGTCAGAGAGGACTTAGGTGTAATGGCAATGAGGGGTGACTCCATACTCCCTAAAAGTCCAGAATTTAGTTTAGTATCATACCCAGGGGATCATTTTGTGGCAAATTTGCCTGGAAATTGATTTATTCCCAAAGTTAGAATATTTTAAGTGCATTACTCTAATAAAATCTTGCCCAGTTGGCTGAGGCTGTAGAATACACCAACTGCTTTTCTGCAGAGGGGTAAGCCCCCACTCCAAATGAGTGTCCTGGATATGACACTAAACAATCTGATGGTGAGGTTCCAGCAGTGCAGGAACTTTATGGAAAGCGGAGTATCCCATCATTGCCATCGCTCCCAAGTCCACTCTGGCCTGGTGTGGTAACACCTGATAGAGCCCTATCTATGGGTTAAATAGAACTAACAGTATTCTTATGCTAAACTGAATTGTTTGAGTAAACAGAATAGTTTGAAATAGAAATGTTTTTGACAATTAAACCATACTTATATTTAAACTGCGTGCTGATGCTTAACTGAATTATTTGAAATAGAACTGTTTTTCGACATTGAAACTGTATTTACACTTAACTGAATTGTTACATAAAACAGCTTGAATAGTTTGAAATAGAAATGTTTTTGACAATTAAAATGTGTACTTATGCTTAACTGAATTGTTTGAAATAGAACAGATTATTTGGCGTTAAATAGCCTACAAAGGTTGATATGCAATAAAACCCAACAAACCAAACCAAACCAAACCATCTAATAAAATCATATAATGTGTTGTTTTTGCTGAGTTATAGTCACACGCACATGCACAAATATATGTATGTTAATACAAGATAAGAATTTTTGTAAAACACATATATGTATATATGCATATATATATTTAAGGATTATTTGATTAATAAGGGGGATTTTGGGAAAAAAAGCAAAATAATTTTTTTTCAGAATTTTTATCCATAAAAGCAAACTCTGCATTGCTTGTCTTAAACAGAGGTCCGTCATCAAATTTTTGGTGGCTGAGAAGTTCAAAATATGTGTAAAATTTATTGTAGAATGTGTGATATGTACAAAGAAGAATGTTTTAGTCAAAAAATGCTTACAAAGGGCTTAAACATTGGTTTGCCACAATGAGCCAAAGTCAAAAAGACTGACCATAGAGTAGAAACACATTGACTCTCCCGTAAAAAAAGAAAGTTCCAAACAGCAATCAGTCAAGAAGGTCATACTGACAGTTTTCTGGAACATGTGAAGACTCGTGAGAATAAAATTCTTTGAAAAAGATGCAACACTTAATACTGCTTCCTTCTGTTAACTTCTTAGACAATATTCATCTCATTACCTGAAGAAAACGTGTATATATATATATATATATATATATATATATATATATATATATATATATATATATATATATATATATAAATTGAACATTACAGACATTTTTGTTTACACATTTTTTTGTTAATCCTTTCGAGTTGGCATATTGATCTTATGATATTCGGTTGGAATTGGTTGATAAACCATCAATAATTAGTTATTTCCCAAGTACTTTCTGCCCAACCTTGAGTCATCATCAGGTTGGGGATGTATTACAAAAGTGATGTAACTTTTGTACGTACATTACTATTTTGTAAGAATGAGCATTAATACTTGTGTATTGTGTAACATTTACTTGTTAAAATTTGTTTCTATAAATAGCATCAGTAGCTAAAAATATTTATATACATTAGCACTTAATTCAAAATTAATTCTTTTAATTTGGGTTGTATATTTCTAATATGTACAGCCTTGAGAATCAGTAGCTTTTGCTTGTTATTTTGTTGTTTTAATATTGTTGAGTTTTTGATAAGAATTTTCTGAACTTAAATTATTGGGCATGAATGATTTTTAGATGTGCTATGGAATTGGTATCAGAAAAGTGCATTGTAAGTTACATCATTTTTGTAATACATCCTTCCCAAATGATGGCCCAAAGTTGGACAGAAAGTACTCAGGGAAATAACTAATTATGGAAGGTTTATTAACCAATTTTCGGCAAATATCATAAGATTGATAAGGCAACTCAAAAGGATTAACTAAAAAATGTGTAGACAAAAAATGTCTATAATGTTCAATC
Organism: Sepioteuthis lessoniana; assembly: GCA_963585895.1. Taxonomy (NCBI): domain Eukaryota; kingdom Metazoa; phylum Mollusca; class Cephalopoda; order Myopsida; family Loliginidae; genus Sepioteuthis; species Sepioteuthis lessoniana. The sequence goes on along the minus strand of CAUZXS010001766.1, from coordinate 148,333 downwards.
AAATATGTATCAATGAAGAAATGTTGCCAAAGTATATATATATATATATATATATATATATATATATATCAACAAACCTGGTGTTTTATTTAATTTATCATAAACTAGATATTTTTTTGTTCAAGGACAAGAAAAAGAAAACTTTATTAAGTTAAATCTATGCATCAAGATAAAAAAAAACAAACCTTATAAAAAGTGGAATTTTTTTATGGGTGTTGCTAATTTAGAATTATTTAAATATAACCAGTTATAGGGCTTTATTAGTTAAGCTTTATCATAGGGCTTTATTATCTAAGCCAATTATTTTTTGATTCAAAAATATTTTTCTACATTATGATGCTTTTTATTATTGAATGGAATGTTAGGAATTTTTTATTTTTTATAAATGATGATACTCATTTTACATTCATCGGGCTTAGATTTTAATACCCTGAAATGTATTTTTCTTCAAATAAACTTTCACTGATGACGGCTTTAGGTCAACACTAGTTGACATCAATAACAGATTAATAAAATTTATTTTCTAAGATTTATGTATCAATAGTTCTCACACACACACACACACACACACACACACACACACACACACACACACACACACACACACACACACAGATTGGTACTGCTAATAGTATTTATACTCATTTTGCACTAATACCCTTATGAAGTTAGAAATGTGCATGGCTATCATAGTAGAAAATGTACTTGATTAAAAGAATTCAAACCTGGACAAAGCTGCTTGCATTTCTTTTCATGCTAATGCCCTTTGGAAAAGAATGAATCTTTCTTTTCTCTCTCAAGCTATGGATAAATTGAAGGGCAGACTGAGCTCCTTAGTCTTTGTAAGGCTAGTGGTTCAGGAGGCAGAAAAACTCTGAATTTAAAACTAGGTGTAGCACTGGACTAACAACTCCACCTCCTAATAACCTACACAATTGTTTAAAAAACCAAACAAACAGAGAAGAAACAGCATACATTCAATTTCATAAATAACTTTATGGTAACATTATAAATCCCTTTTTGTTGTTGTTTTAAAGAAGAGTTCAAACATTGATCTATTAAAGATGTAATCATTTGCCTTGTGCATTGAAGTCGTAGAAAAAAGGAAACAAACGAAAAACTAAAAAAAAAGAACAGTATATTTAATATATTGCTATTTGACTCACTTGTTTAAAACATCAATGCAAACTTACAAAAAAAAAAAAGAAAAGAAAATTGATTTAAACTGAGCAAAAGTGCTTCTATATTTTAAAGTAAGGATTTCTCCTTTAAAAATCTGTTTTTTATTTTTATTTAAGGTGATTTTTTAACTTTGTAATATCACTGTAACATCATCTAAAATGGTAAATTCATATCTGAGTTGAAATAAAAGATTATTAAAACTAAAGTTTTAAATTCCATAATTTCTAAAATTTTGAATTCAAACAAAAAATTAAAGCATACTAAAGCAAAGAATGATTATAAAAATTATCAATAAAACAATTATTGCCCTCTCAGTGGGACTTAGAAGATGCTAACTATTCCCTGCAAAGAAATAAGATCCCCCACCAAAAGCATGTCTTTGATCTGTCACTAAACTACATCTGATAGTGAGGCTCCTGTTCTGGATCCCTGATGAGCCCAGACCATTGGTGAACACTCTACCCACTAGGCCAATGAGCTGGATGTACTCAGCTTAAAAATTGACCTTGGGTCACATCCTACCCATGGTGGAAGGGTTGGATCAATACATACAAAACTTCACAAAGTTTACTACATCAATTGATTATATTTGTCTGTACCTCAAACTGCCCACCTATTTATTCACTGTTAGAGGGAGAAGTGGATTCAAGCTTTTTTTACGGGTAATAAAGTCCAATTTTGAACTCATTTCATCCTCTGTGTTGCTAACTCTTTAGCCACCTGAATCTGAAGAACAATGAAACGTCCTTAAAAAAAGGAAATCTTATCAGATAACATATTTTTAAAATGATTTATCTCTAGTACAAGGGGAAGTTTTTGCTGAACCTACTAAGAAAGGTAATTCTTAATAATGGATTGTGAGATTGGCATACTAGAAGAGACGCTCTTTGTTTCACATTAGTACTTCTGATTAGAGTTTTCTCGGTTGTACCAGATATTGTTTCGCTGTCAAAAGTTAAACTGTTTAGTGGAATCAAAAGGTAAGCATCTTAATGGGTCCACCTTTCTAAATGACCTCAATGAATATGCTGGCTGTTCATCAATTGAGTGTGAGTCAGTTGTTAAAAGATTGATGCATCATCTGGAAACCAAGTCATTTGTATCAAACAGAAATATCTGCGGGAAACACACATATATAATAATCATAAAGTTGTACTGATAGCAGAGATTTCATGGACTCTTTTTTGCCATCTGTCCCTATCATCAATTGCTCCTGGCAGGTCCTCTAGACTGCATCAAGTGTCTACACAGAGCTGATGTATGTAAGTCTTAGCTGGTTGGCTCTTACTGTCATCTTCAGCATGTCTTGTTTGTTTAACTTGGATAGTTTGTAAGATAGGAGGTAAGTAGCTAAACAGCACAGGCATAAATAATCTGCTAATTTTTATTCACACACACACACACACACACACACACACACACACACACACACACACACACACGCACGCACACAGACAGACAGACAGACAGACAGACAAGCAAATGCATATATACACAGAGACAGAGACATATACATGCATGCACACAGAAGAACATACACACATGCACACAAAAACACACTGATGTACACAGACACATACATACATACATACTAAGGCACACAGACACATTATATAGTTTTATAGAATTACATAACATTTACACACACACTCATATATATTTGATATATATATATATAAACAGGATTTAGCATGAAATAATCTACAAGGGTTGATATAGTGCAAAATACAACCAGCCATCCTATTATCATTTGCTTCCAATACCATTATTCACCTTATAAGCATTGCCCAATCAGCTGGGGATGTAGAATACACTGACAGCACTTCTGCAGAAGAGTAAGACACCCACCAATGAGTGTCCTAGATATAACACTAAACAATCTGATGGTGAGGTTCCAGTGATGCTGGAGCTTTGGGGAATGTGGAGTACCCATTCATTGCCATCAGTGGCTCTGAATGGTAGTACCTGATAGGGTCCTATCTATGGGTTAAATAGAACTAAACTGCCTACTTATGCGAAACTGAATTGTTTGAATTAGAACTGTTTGACTAAACTGAACAGCTTGAAATAGAAATCTTTTTGACAATTAAACTGTGTATTCAAGCTAAACTCTACTGTTTAAAATAGAACTGATTAATTGTATAAAAATGGATTTGGTGTTAAATAACCTACAATGGTTGATATGCCATAAAACCAAACCAAATCAAACCAAGCACCCACACTCATCCAGAGACAGAGTCACATACCTGCATATCACACCAAAGTACACAGATAGATACACCCAAACCCACAAATGAGCACATATACACACAAAAACTCACTGAGTAATGCACACACATTCATATATATATATATATATATACATCTGTACATACGAAGGCACAGACACATTATATAATTTTATAAAATTACATAAAATTCAATCATGTATTCACACACGCACACACCAACACAGACTATGTCATATACATGCACACAGAGAAATACACACACACACTTGCACCCGCACTCATACAGAGGCAGATACAGGCACACCAAACACACAGGAATATATTGAGGTGTTTATTTCCAGTTTTATATAATATATTCACAAAGATATCTATTAGACTATATCAATAGAACTGAAGTGATTTGAAGTGTTAAAACATTTTTGCTATAACATATTGATTCATCTGAGGCCGCTTCAACAATGAAACTTTTGTTAGTTGGGGGCTCTTGATGTATGCTTGACTGCGAAGTCAGCCCCTGATAAAACTTGTACAAAGATCTACCATCTTTTTTTTTTTATAGTTATTTTGTATTGGAATTCATTTTTCTTTTTTTACAGGGTGGGGGTTCTTAAGATTTTTCTGATTCTTCAAGGCAGTTTGTAAATCTGATTGGGATTATTCACCATTTTGAGCAATTTTCTTAATCTATCCCTAAATTATTTTGGGTTCAAGAGAATGGTTGCCTACAACTGTTTTTACTTTCAAAATTCAGTTATCTTTGGAAAAAGAAACAAATGCACAGAATTTAAACAAGATAATCAATTTCTCAGCTTATTTTTTTCCTTTGGTGATTTTCTTTCGAAAATATCAGATTTCTATTGTATATATATATATATATATATATATATATATATATATATATATATATATATATATATTGCCTCAATGCATGTATGTATCTGTACATGTACATATATATATCTGTGTGTATGTATTATGTAAGTGGTAATATAAGTATCTACACAATTTCATATAATTACATAAAATTCAAACACGCACACACATGCGCACAAAAAGACACTGTAGAATGTACACAAAAAAAATACATACATACATACATATATACATACATACAACATTACATTATATAATTTTATATAATTACATAACATTCACACATGCACACACACACACACATTATATTTGAAAAATGAGAATTTTTAAGTCCATGCATTTTATACATGTAACAGCTTCAATTTGGAACCTGATGGTTGGTTGGTTGGTTGGTTGGTTTTGTGGCATATCAACCTTTGTAGGTTATTTAATGCCAAATCCATTTTTATACAAGTAATCGGTTCTATTTCAAACAATGCAGTTTAGCATGAGTACACAGTTTAATTGTCAAAACAGTTCTACTTCCAAAAATTCAGTTTAGTATGAGAACAGATTTTCTTTACACACAGTTAAATGTCAAAACAGTTCTATATTAAACAATTCAATTTAGTGTAAGTACAGTTTCAATGTCAAAAACAGTTCCATTTCAAACAATTCAGTTTAACATAAGTATTCAGTTTAAATGTAAGTACACAGTTTAATTGTCAAAAAGATTTCTATTTCAAGCTATTCAGTTTAGTCAAACAGTTCTAACTCAAACAATTCAGTTTAGCATAAGTATACAGTTTAGTTCTATTTAACCCATCAGGTGCTACCATTCGGGGCCACAGTAGACCTGGGAGCAATGGCAATGAATGGGTGCTCTGCATTCTGCAAAGCTCCAGCATCAGTGGAACCTCTCCATCAGATTGTTTAGTGTCATATCCAGGACACTTGTTGGTGGGGTCTTACCCCTCTGCAGAGAAGCAGTCAGTGTATTCTACAGTCCCAGCTGACTGGGCAAGGAACCTGATGGCAGTAGCTAAGTATTAACAGTACATCTTATTGACACTTCCTCTTTATATTCAGATAGAATAAAATTGCAACACCCTGAATATGTATTTCGAGTTACTCAAGATTATATATATATATATATATATATATATATATATATATATATATATATATATATACATGTATATCTATATACATATATATACATATATATATATATATATATATATACATATACATACATATATATATATATTTATATATATATATATATATACATATATATATATATATATATATATATATATATATATATATATATACCTATATATATATATGCATATATATATATGTATATATACATATATATATATATATATATATATATATGTAATTGGCTTAATGAGTAGAGTGTTTGCGAATGGTCGGGGAGACCAGGGTTCAATCCCAGGTTGAGTCATACCAAAGGCTCAAAAAATGGTACTTGATGCTACTTTGCTTAACACTCGTTATTATAAGGTAAGGATCAAGGGTAAAGTGGAGCAAACTAGAGAAAGGAATAGCACCCTCCCCTACACCTCGGTGTAGTAGCTATTAAAAAGAGAGCCTTCGGGTTGCCCCTGATTATAGTCACCAACTTTACTTTATATATTATATGTATATATATATATATATATATTGACCCTACCCTTCAGCCAGGATGCAACTCAAGGTCAGTAATTTTTTAGTAGAGTACAGCTGGTTTTAATTCAGAGTTTTCCTTCTCCTAAACTGCCTGCCAAAGCAAGAATGAAAATCATAGTCCACCCTGCTATTTACCCAGAACTGAGAGTCAGAGAAGAGATGAATTCATGCCTTTCCCAAGGATATTTGCATGGAAATGAAAGATGAACAGCCTCATTGGGGATTTGAACTCTGACTGTTGAGTCCATTTCCTATGATAATAGCCATTGTACTATGAGAACCTCAAGATTGTGAGTAATATAGTTTGATTACAATAATGCGCATTGCCCATTGGCATAATGTTTGGAGCATTTACCAGTGGTCTGAGACACCTGGGTTCAATCCAAAGTCAAATCATACCAAAGACTTAAAAAATGGTACTTGATGCCTCCTTGCTTAACTCTCAGCACTATAAGGTACAGATAAAGGATAAGTGGAGCAATTCAGGGAAAGAAGTTGCACCCTCCCCTACACTTCGCTGTAGTAGCTATTGAAAAGGGGGCCTTCAAGTTGCCCTCGACTATGGTCAGCCAACTTCCTTACAATAAATGTTCATATATACAGATCAATATGAGTAAGTTGGCGACCATAGTCGAGAGTGACCTGAAGGCTCCCTTTTCAATAGCTACTACACCAAGGTGTAGGGGAGGGTGCTACTCGTTTCCCTAGTTTGCTCCACTTTACCCTTGATCCTTACCTTATAATACTGAGTGTAAAACAAAGCCGCATCAAGTACTATTTTTTAAGTCTTTGGTATGATACCACCTGGGATTGATAACACACACATGCGTGCATACACACATGCACATATATATTTGTGGTGGGGATGATTATTCAATTTTTTAATTATTCATCAAATGTGTTTAGGGGGTAGCTTTTTTTTAAGCAGACAAATCTTATTGTGATAAACAAGAAACGTCTTATCTTGTTTTCTTTACAAATGGGCATATATAAGAATCAAAGGAGTCTAAGAACTATTTATGGTCTTTTCCTTTGGGCACAAATGCTTTTGACTATTCTCTGGCCATTATCAAGAAGAAAATGGTACCTTCCAATAAACTGATGTTTTGATCTGTCTTCAGTAGTTTTATTCTAAGATTTGAATCATTTGTTGAATTAAGAAATTATGATCTGATTAAGATCTAAGACAAGATCTCTTGCAAAACAAAACAAACAATCCTTAGTTTCTTACCTTAATATACTTTCTTACTTATATCTGTACAAAGATTCACTCACCTGAAGAAATATCTGCCTAAATATCTAAAAGCTTGCCAATTAATTTAGAAAACTTGACGACACTGGAATATATTGATTCTTACAAAACAAACAGGGTTGGATTCATTGAATGGAAGTGAATTCAGTAATCTGTCTCTTCACTTTCACTGAGAACTTAATTTAAAATGATGGTTCAACTTTATAGTTGTTAGCCAAGCAGTTAAAGCCAAGAGGCAGGAATCTCAAATCTAACTGCTCTAAACTTTCTGGAATGAATCCCTTAAACATTTTCCAAAGTACCATCAGGATTTTGAAAGAAAATGGATGTCTAATTACTTTATGGATACCTATGAGCTTCTCTAGTGAAATGTTTTTCATCAAGCTCATGTATAATTATTGTAAATGTTTTAAAAGTAGTTGGCCTGTATATATATATATATATATATATATATATATATAAACCAGTTCATCAGCCTTAGACACAATATCTCATTTACTGAAAGAGATGTCAATATATTCAAAGCAGAGCATAGACTCTAATGAAATACTTTGAAACAAAGGAACTACACAAAGATGCAACATGCCATTTTCATTAAATTCTGGGAGCAATACCCTATAAAACAATGCCTGTACAGCCACTTACCTCCCATCTCACAAACCATCCAAATAAGATGAACAAGAAATGCTGGGCACAACAGGTAAAGTAAGGAAACACTCGTAAGTGAAGTTCTTCTATGGGCTCCAACACATAAACAAACCAGTGTTGGCTGAACAGGAAAAACTTACATTAATCAGTCCTGTGTTGACACTGTACGCCGTTTAGAGGACTTACTAAGATCGATGGCCAATAGAGATGAATGCTGACTAAGATTCAGAGAAATCTGTGCTATCGTTACAATATGATGATATGTATTTATTTACCCAACTCCTCCACATGAGTTGGATGTGACACAAGCAGACTTAAATGAGTTAGAATTCAGAGTTTTCCTTCTCTGAGATTGGTTGCTATACGAAGGGTTGTAAAATGCAAACAGCTTCATCAAGGATTTGAACTCAATTCATTATATTCATTTCCTACAATGATGACCATTACACTACAATCATGTATATATATATATATATATATATATGCATGCACACACATACATATGTTACTATGAATTGAGCAGCACTCCTTCTTTAATTCATGTTTGTTGGAGATGAGTGACATATATATATATATATATATATATATATATATATATATATATATATATATATATCTTTTCTTGTACAAGTGAAGTCTTTTCAAAACAGAGTATATGTAGGAATTATTTGAAAGACTGCTTGTTCCAAGATCTTTTAGCTAATCCATTAAGCAATTTCAAGGAGTGTTATTGAAATTTTTCATATCAAGGTTGGGGGAGTGTGCTTTGGTTACTAGTTATAAAGGAAATGTAATTGCCAAATATGGCCTGATTATTGTGGACATGTTCAAAAGAGGTATCAAGAGAGGGTTCACTTTCGGGCAAATACCCTTGGGAAAGGTATGAACCCCCTTATCTCCCTCCAGCTATGGGTAAATAGTAGGGCAGACTAGGTTCTTCAGCCTTGGTTTGGCAACTAGTCTAGGAGAAGGAAAACTCTGAATTCAAACCTGTTAAACTCCGCTTAAAATTTGACCTTGTGTCATATCCAGCCCGAGCGGAGGGGTTGGTAAATAGGATCAAGAGAGGGTTTTCTATTTTCTATTGGTAATGAATCAAATATTTCTGCTATCTTTCTACTATTGGATATATATTAAAAAAGAATGGTAGCATTCCATAGTTCTCTCTCTTTTTCTCTTTCTCTGACTGCTTGGGTCGGAGAATATGCCAAGTACATCTCTGCAGAGAGCTAACACTCTACCTCCTATGAATGTATGTTAATAAACTACATCTGATGGTAAGACTACAGTTCTGAAGCCTTGGTGAATGTGGAGTAACCTTCCATTGCCATTACTCCCAGGTTCACTCTGACTCAGATTGGTTGTGCCTGTCAAGGTCCCATTAATGGGTCAAAAAGAACTGTTTAGTTATTTTCTAAGGATTATTATTGTTAGTCATTTGAAACCATACAGCCTCGTGTAAATTATTTATATTAGATAGAAATACTTGATAGATAGTATTTCCGATGTTAAAGAGTAGAACTTGAAACTATTTAACTGTATGTTAACAAATGATTAATATCAAAAAATATAATTAGTATACGATAAGAATACTTAAAACCTTTTAACTATGCATAAACAAATGAACTCTAACAACTGATCTAAAAATAAAGTAACATACGAACTATTCAATTACAAATCATATATATTTATAAAAACAGGATTTGGCATTAAATAATGCACAAGAGTTGATATGCCATACATTACCAACCAACCAACCAATCTCTCTCTCACTTTATATATATATATATATATATATATATATATATAGGCACCTGATTTAAGTGCATGATTTAGCATGTAAGATACATAATAGACATGTGAATTGAAGACTACAGAGAATTTATTTTCAAAATTCATGTTACCTCAGACCCAGCTCAGGCCCAATTTCAGTCCTGTCATAAGAGCCATCATGAAGCCCATTATGTGAACAGTTTATTGTACAAGCTTTCTAGCATTATAAGACTCTTAATACAAATAAAAGAGAAATGAGACTTAAAATTTGACACATTGTATTGAATAACATTATCTTAGATCATCTAATATTGAATTTGATAAACTTTAGGCATGTTAATAGTGGCTTACCTGAGGACCAGCCACATGAAACTTGTGGGTGGTAAGTTTTTATCTTGTTTATTCTATTTTATAGTTGAAATATTATATATTCCTCTTCATGTTTATGCATAAAGAACTGTATTTTACTGATTCAAAATGCTTTTAGTGTTAAATTGTAATCATATATATATATATATATATATATATACATTTTAATCTTTATATCTAATCTATAATTCTGTTGGTGTGAAAAAAGCGGATAGTACAGTTTTCAGATTCTACAAACTGATATCTGGAAAAAAATTCAGTGAAAAAACAAAAAAAAAAAACTAAAATAAAATAATCAAGCAGCACGTATGTCTTGTCAAAAAAAAAAAAAAAAAAATCACTGACAGAATTACCTAAGCTGAAATGATATAAAGTGCTCAATACATGAGATAGAGCTAATATTATGAAAATAATTCCTACATGACCAAAAGCAAGTCTACTTAGGTTTCACCAAACGGCTCTTCAGTGCAATCCTGAAGAGCTGTTTGGTGAAACCTACGTAGACTCACTCTTGGCCATGTAGGAATTATTTTCACATTATATATATATGAAAGTGTAAGGCCATGGTATATGTGTATGTATGCGTGCATTCAAGTTTTTATATTGTTTTATTCTTTTTTTATAGCAGAGCTACTGTGATATTGCTCTGCATTTTCATGAGTAGAGCACTGTATTTTACAGATTAAAAATGCTTTTAGTCTTACTTAGGTTGGGTTGGATTGGGTTGACGGCATATCAACCATTGTTGGTTATTTAATGCCAAATCCTGTTTATACATATATATTAAACACATATATATGATTTGTGAACACATTTTGTTGATAACATTCTTAAACAAGCCTGAGCTCTTTTTTGCACACAGTTAAAGGGTTTCAAGTATTTCTATTTAACGGTCACAATTTAACATCAGTCATTTGTTTGGTTTGGGTTGGTTTCTATATTTAATGGCATATCAACTCTTTGTAGGTTATTTAATGCCAAAGCCCTTCTCCTAGAAGAACAGTAGTGGTACTATTTAACCCATGGCTGGGAGGATGAGGGGGTTCATACCTTTCCCAAGGGTATTTGCCTGAAAGTGAATGTAATAGCGCGACTGGAGTATGAACTCGCATACTACGATTCCGCAGTCCATCGCTTTAACCATTACACCACTAGGACACCCCCCAGTCATTTGTTTGCACAATTAGTTTGTTCTATTTGACTGATAGATCGGACCTTATCAGGTGATATCACTCTGTGTCAGAGTGAAGCTGGGAGCAATGGTAGTGAAGGGATACTCCACATTCCCCAAATCTTCAAGATGAGAGTCTTACCATCCGATAGTTTAATATCATATCCTGGACACCTTTTAGTGCAAAATTCTAATCATATATATATATAAATATATAAAAGGGGAAAAAAGAGTGAAAAGGAAAGAGAAGTCTAAAATTGATACATCTTGATACAGGAATTGAATGTCATTTGACAACTAGATAGGAAAAACCAACGGTCTGGTCTTTACATAAAAAAAAAATGAAATTTGTGTTTAGGAGATTGGGTGGCTAGTGTGTATATGAGTGTTTAATTGGATTTTGAGTCATTGTGCATGTGTATGAAGATATACGCAGGTAAGAGCATATGTAAGTCCATGGTATATGTGTATGTGTGCATGTATACATGTGTGTGTGTGTGTGTGGGTATATGTGTGTATATGTATGTGTGTGAGTATATGTGTATATATGTGTGTGGGTGGTGAGGGGTATGGGGGTGTTTCTACTGAGAGAAAATTGTCTTCTATCAATCAATGTAAAGGTGAGGCCAAAATCCTAGAAGTTTCACATTAACCAGAAATAAAACCTTTGAAGAGGATCGAATTTCTCTCCACTGTGTATCCACTTCTACTCCTGTCTGTTCCTCTATTTCTGGCTTCATCTTCCTCTTTCCATCCCCTCCCAAGATCTTATCCCCACCCACACACACATCCTCATATGAAAAAAAAAATGGTCAAAATTTGATGCATTATTCTTTTTATCTTGACATATAAATACTTCATTGTTTCCCATTATTTCCCTGATATTCTTCTTTTTTTTTTTTTTTTTTTTTTTTTTAAAGAGAGCTGCATCCTTCAACTCTTGATATTTCCCTTGTTACCTTATTAGCAATGGTGAGTGCATTCCAGGAAAATAATATTTTGTATTTTAGTTCAAGAATTTCTTTTTTGATTCTGGTATAGCTGAAACAAATTATCATTGAATAGAAATCTCTTTCACCCTATATAAATTTATATGTACTAGCCTGTTCTATAACTGTTTTCATGTTAGGAATAAACTTTTACCATTGTCAGGTTTTGTTATTTTTGGGCCTCCATATTCATAAATGTATGTAAAGTAAATAAAGTTGGCGACTGTAGTTGAGGATTACCAGAAGGCTCCCCTTTCAACTACTACTAAACCAAGGTGTAAGGGAGGGCATAACTCCTTTCCCTGGATTGCTCCACTTTACCCTATATTGCAGAGTGTTAAGCAAGGGGATATCAAGTACCATTTTTAAAGTCTTTGATATGACTCAACCTGGGATTGAACCCAGGTCTTCCGGACCATTAGTGAACGCTCTACCCAGTAAGGAAAGCTAAAATCTTTGCTTGACATATTTTATCATTTTTATTTATCCATATTTCTACTGTTCCATGAGACAGCTATAAATTTAAGCAGGCTTTCATCATATAGGTAACAAAAATTAAAGACATGACATGTTCTTGAATACAGATTTTTTTCTTCTCCTAGACCAGAAGTATATGGGGAAGCATTACATTGAGTGCATTAACAAGGAAGTAGATTATGTAAAATAAATATCTATTTTCATCATTAGGCTATATACCTTACAACTCTACTGCATATATATATATATATATGTATATATATATATATATAGTAATGAAGTATGAATAAAAAAAATCAGATGAGTAACATTGATCATTTTATGATGAAGGATCAAAGTAGTAAAAACTGAGTGACTAAAAAGCTGTTATTTTAAATATTAAACTAAAAACATTTTTTGTGCATTATATATTTATATATATATGGAAGAGTCCTGGTGGTTCAATGGCTAAAGTGTTGAACTGTGGCCTCAAAGTAAGCAAGTTTGAACTCCAGTCATGCTAGTATGTTTACTTTCAGACTAATATCTTTGAGAAAAGTACAAACACTTTAATCCTCTCAGCTATGATTTAGATAGTTTTACTGTTTTTCTTCTGTGATGGCTTCAGCATTAATAACCTTCAAGGGTTGATGTGCCATTAAACAAAGAAACCAAAGAGACCAGGCCAAACCATATATATATCATCATCATCATCATCATGTCGCACTGCCAGAATGAATCTCCCTGACCGTCTCTTGCCACCCGTCTCTATCGTTCATCGCTCCAGGGAGGTCTTCCAGGCTATATCCTGTATTGGTACAGAACTAATAAAGCAACAACAGTAATGTATATGTAGAGATATGCAACCTAACTTTTGCACCTACAGAACTATAAAAAGTCATATGGATTTATAATCTGACATATGTACAGATATTTAAACAGATTTTCTATCTACAGTGATGCACACCTCTAATCATCTGCTTGTATACAAATATGAGGTGTGTTCAAAAAGTATCAAGACTGAAGCTGTATTTACCGAAGCAGAAATGAATAGTGAATAAAATTTAGATTTTTTCAAAATAGTCCCCTTTGTAATAAGATATTAGCAATAATGAAGAATTTATTGACGTGGGGTGATAAAAACTAACAATAAAATAGCATCAAGCAAGTGTAACAAAATGATTGTGCTAAGGAAGACAAATACAACAGTAATAAGATGGTTTGTTTTGTTTTTTTGTTTAATGGCATATCAAACTTCATGGATCATTTAATTCCCAAATCATCCTTATTAAAGAGCAATTGTGATACCATTTAATCTATACTTTAGGTCATCAGAGCTTTCATACTTTTCCTCGCCCAACTGCAGAGGGATAAGACCCCCCCCAAATGAGTGTCCAAGATATGATACTAAACAATCTGATGGTGAGGTTCCAGTAATGCTGGAGCTTTGGAGAATGCAGAGTATTCCTTCATTACCATTGCTCCCAGGTCCATTCTGGCCATGAGTGGTAGTACCTGATAGGGTCCTATCTATGGGTTAAATTGAATTAACCCGTATACTTATGCTAAACTGAATTGTTTGAATTAGAGCTGTTTGACTAAACTGAATAGTTTGATATAGAAATATTTTTGACAAACTATGTACTTATGTTAAACTGAATTGTTTGAAATGGAACTTTTTATTTGCATAAAAATGGATTTGGTGTTAAATAACCTACAAAGGTTGATTTGCCATAAAACCCAAACAAACAAACAAAAAAACAAATAAACAAAAATTCCTACTTTCCCAAAGTCTATTCGTCCATATGTGAAAATTATAATGTGACAAGAGTTCAAACTTGCATGCTATGATGTCACAGTCCAGCACATTAGTCATCATGCCGTACGGACTTCAACTAACAAGATGGACTGATGCAATTAACAAAATAATAGAACTGAGGAAGTGTCCATGGACCCAGAGTTTTAAAATGCAACATTAATAAGATGGGATGAAACTAGTAACAAAATAATAGTAGTAAGGAAGTGTCTGTTGATCAGGGGAGATAAAAAGCTACATCAATTAGATAGAATGAAGCTAATAAAAAAATAATCCCAATGCAATTCATAGATTGCCAACTATGCTGACTTATTTTTCTATATTTACGAAAGATGAACATGTCGACTTGTTTCATGAAATAGTACTTATTTTTGTCCCATATATTTTATCACAATAAATTTATATTGGTACAATAAATATCTTCAAGTTAGAAAGTGTCCCTGGACTGAACAGGCTGGATTTATTCACTTATTATTTCTAACGAGATGATCTTCCCTTTCAATCTTTTATGATTTTTGAAAATAAAATTAAAAAAAACTGCTCAGACGTCTTCTGAGTTGCAAAGGTTGATGACTTGTTTTAAATAAATACTGTGATATTAATAAATTACAAGGTCACTTGGCACTGCCTGGATTAAAATAGCTTCACATATTGCATTAATCTTTGACTCATTTTATTTTGTATGATCCATGTTGTTAATTAAACAGATAGTAGAAAAGTGGGAGGGGGGAAGAAACAAAGTGATATAATGGTGGGTAGAAGATTTGAAATAGTCTTAGAGATTATCTATTTCCTGATCATATTTAGAGTGTAACCGAGGCAGTGGATGTTATTAATAAGGAAGATCAAAGAATATATTGAAATGAAGCAATTAAAGATGGAGACATTTTTAGAATAACATTTATAACATTATTCTTTTATTGACTGGATTTGACTCTTTCTTGCCATCCATCTCTATTGGCCATCTCTCTTGTAAGTCCTCAAGACAGCATCCAGTGTTTGGTGTTATGCAGAGCTGACGAAGGCAAGTTTTTGCTGGTTGGCCAAGACTGGTGGGTCCATAGCACACAGGCATTGCCAGAATGAAGTTAAAACACCCTATTGAAATGCTTTGGGGGATCCAGTTTCAAATTGATTCTCAAGATTTATTCCCAAAGCCTTTTCCATGAGTGGTTATGACTGAAAGGCAGTGGAAGTTTTAATGCAGGTGTCCTTTTCTTTGTCTGGTTATCAACCAAAACTTGACAGTTCCTTCATAAGATTGCTCAGTCGGCTGGGGCTGTAGAATACACCGACTGCATCTCTGAATAGGGTTAAAACTCCCCCAACGAGTGTCCTGGATGTGACATGGTGAGGTTCTAGTAATGCTGGAGCTTTGGGGAATGTGGAGTACCCCTTTGTTGCCATCGCTCCCAGGTCCGGAGTGGTAGTACTTGATAGGGTTCTATCTATGGGTCAAATAGAACTAAGCTGTGTACTTATGCTAAACTGAATTGATTGAAATATAACTGTTTTGACATTTAAACTACATACATATGCTAAACTGATGTGTTTGAAATAGAACTGTTTTTGTTTTGTATGCTAAACTGATGTGTTTGAAATAGAACAGTTTTTAAAATTTAAACTGTACTTACACTAAACTGAATTGTTTGAAATAGAACTGTTTTGACATTTTATTGTGTGTAAACAAAATCTATACTTATTCTAAACTGAATTAGCTGAATTAGAACTGTTTGACTAAAATGAATAGATTGAAATAGAAATGTTTCTGACAATTAGACTGTATACTCATGCTAAACCCAATTGTTTGAAATAAAACTGTTTATTTGTTTAAAAATAGATTTGACATTAAATAATGGTTGATATGCCATAAAACCCAAACAAACAAAACAAAACTTTTATAAGAACTCTCTAGCTTTAAAAGAAAGCACACCTTGTAAAAATCTCTACCACATAGACAAACCATACGAAACTTGTACAAATTTGATCGCAAAAGCTGACAGAGATTGAGATGAGACAGCCTCCCACCACACACACACACCCAACCCCAAAAAAAAGAATTCAAGCAGAGAAAGTTGAACTATGAGAAGCATTATTAATTCATTAAACTAAGCCTCAAAACCACTGAAGCCGCTTGCATATTTTGAGAATTAGAAAAAAATGAAAAAAGATCTGACCTTACTGCCCAAAACTGGGGACACTTGTTGTGTAAAGGATATAGTCATAGGAAATGTACTTGGCGGCACAAGTTCAAATCCTGGATTAGGCTCTTTGCATTTTACATTGTGCTACTACCCTTGGGAAAGATATGTATCTCATGATTCTCCTCCCTGATATGTGTAAATAGTAGGGCAGACTGGAGGATCTTTAATCTTGGTATGGCAACTGATATAAAAGAAAGAAAACTCCTAATAAAAACCTGTTAAACTTTACATAAAAATTAACCTTGTGTCACATCTTGTTTGTGCAGAGTCAATATATACTGCCAAAAACTGGCATTGGCATTTTCTAGGTTTTAGAAATAAAGCCTAGATGTAGATGACCATCAGGTGTTGATTATATTACTTAAAAATACAAGACAGTGAAAGAACTCAACCAACGGCAATCAAAAATTTTTGGAAGAACTTAAATCATTGAAAGATATCATAAGTGGAGCATTAGATAAGCTTAAAAAACATACACAAACTCTAAGTTGTTTAATAAAGGAAAATACATTTTATATGTCTAAAAAATATATTACTACTATAATCATGAAAAATAACTATACTATAACCACAATAATTAATACTGTAATCTGCCCTGTCAGCTTACTGCAACCTCTAATGAAGGTAAGTGTGTCCTGGGTATAACACTAAACTTCATCTGGTGGTGAGGCTCCAGTTTTGGAGTTCTGAAGAACATGATGTCATTCCTTTGCTGCCATTACTCCCAGGTTCACTTTGACCCAGAGTGTTTGGATCTCTTCTATGGCTCTGAGGGCACCTCGGGTGGTGTAATGGTTAGCAAGGTAGACTTGCAAACCTACACGAGTGAGTTCGATTCTCATTGGGTGCCTAATTCATGCGGCCTTGTGCTACATCTAAGCAAAAAAGCTTAGTAAATTACTTCTTCTATGGCTCTGTTTGAGATAATGAAATTTTTACATATTTAGTTTTTTGTTTAAAGCATATCAACCTTCATGGGTTATTTAATGCTGAAACCAATCCTTTTAGAAGAACAGTCATATTATTCAACCCATAGCAGGGAAGAGATAAGTTCATGCCTTTCACAAGGGTATACATCTGGAAGTAAAGAGTGACTGGAATTTGAACTTGCTTACTTTGACTTTATCATCTGGCATGTCAGCCATGATGTCTTAGAATCTCCTCCCTTTACATGTTTAAAATTATCGTGAAGATACATTTTTTAGTAGTGCATATAATTGGAGATAATAATTGTTAAAATGGCTACGGCAAAATAAGGGTTGAAATGTTGTAAAACCAACCTAGCAACTCTGATCGTAACTATTTTTGCTACTTCTACCATTTCTGTCATCATGACTGCAACCACTTTTGGTATGAGTACAATAGCCACTATTACACAGCCACAAATACTATTGCAATAATAACCAATACTACTCTCCCTACAGGAAGCCATTACTACTGCTACAATTACTATCACAACTAGTACTACTATTATTACTTTTATTTTGAATATTACCATAATTTTAATCAAGACTGCTACTATGACTATGACAAACATATCTCCTAGGGGACCTTATGTGGTGTAAGGGTTACTGAGCCAGGCTAGCAGACCATTACTAGTGAGTTGAATTCTCACTAAGCACCAGAGACCTCTGGCCTTTTGCCACAACTAAGCTGAGCTTAATAAACATGACTTGAATAGTATGATCTGTACTCTCACTGTGTGACCCATACTTCTGGCCTTGTGCTACAACTAAGCTATGCTTATTAAAAACTACACTGACAAAGCCAAAGAAAAAAGAAAAAATACCTCACATACATTTAATACTTATTAATATATAAAAAAGCAGCTACTTGAAACTCCAGTGTCTATAGTTAAAACCAATTGAACCTAGCCATATGTAATATGGGTATTTGTAGTAAGAACTAATTTATAGACTCCAATTTTTGTAGTATAAAAATTAAGTCTCTAATATTTAAACAATATATTTATACGGTAGATCTTTCTTCAAAAATTAAAAAAGAATTACTGCAACTGTAACATTAATCTATTTACTAAAAACTAATCTCTACATACTAATAATTTTCCCTTAGGAATCTAATACTGTTACTTCAAAAGCTTAAGACATAAAAGGCTGTCATCATCTTAGGAAATAGAATTGATGACCTGAGTTCAAATCCTGGATGTAGTTATTTGCATATCACTTTATGCTAATGCTCTTGAGGGAAGGCATGAATCCATATCCCCATTTCAACTATGCTTAAATAGTAGGGCAGATTATTTTCTTTAGTTTTGGTAAAGCAACAAATCTAAGAGAATGAAAACTGAATTCAAACCAGCTTTACTCTACTTAAAAACTAACCTTGTGTCACATCCTGCTTGTAACAGTTATCATCATTGGAAATGGATTAGGTGACCTTACTTCAAATCCTGGACAATACTGTTGGCATTTTACTTTGTGCTAATGTCTTTGGGAAAGGTCTGAATCGATCTCTTCTCGCATGAGCTTTGAGTAAACAGAAGAGTAAACCAGGTTCTTTAGCCTTTATATGGTACTATTTACCCAACCCCTCCGCTCGGGCAGGATATGACACAAGGTCAATTTTTAAGTGGAGTTTAACAGGTTTGAATTCAGAGTTTTCCTTCTCCTTGACTAGTTGCCTCACCAAGGCTGAAGAATCCAGTCTGTCCTACTATTTACCCATAGCTGGAGGGAGAATAATTGGATTCATACCTTCCCCCAAGGATATTAGTGCTATGTGAAATGCAATCAGTCTCGTCCAGGATTTGAACTCGTGTCGCCGTGTCCATTTCCAACAACGATAACGACTACACCACGGGCACCTTCTTTAGCCTTTATATGGTAACCAGTCTAGGAGAAGGAAAATTCTGAATTCAAACCAGCTTTACTCTGCTTAAAAACTGACATTCTATCACATCCTGCCTGTAATGGTTATCATTATAGGAAATGAAATTGGGGACGTTAGTTCATATCCTGGACAATACTGTTGGCATTTTACTTCGTGCTAATGTCTTTGGGAAAGACCTGAATTGATCTCTTCTCACATCAGCTATTAGTAAACAGTAGGGTAGACTGGGATGGCAATCAGTCTAGGAGAAAGAAAATCAGCTTTAGTCTGTTTAAAAACCATCCTGTATTACATCATGGCACAGGAGTTGAGTAAATTTTCCACTTAAAACATAAAAAAGCAGCTTTAATGATATTTCATTTGGAGAGATAAAACATTATACAATGATTAACATCTGTTAACGATTTGTTTTGCACAGTTATATAGGATGTCCTTTATAAGACACCTCTTGTTGCATAATGGTTATCAGTCTAGGGTAGCAATATGATTCTCACTACTTCTGCTAAAAGAAATTAAAGGCAGAATAAAATTTAATTTGAAGAGAGTGACGCTAAAGGCAAGTTTAGTATTTAACTGGGTAATGTTTTTAGGGGGCTTTAGTGTGCAATATAAAATGGTAATTTCAAATGGTAAGTTTAAACAGAAGTTCCGCAGCTTTTTAGTTCGGATACTGATTTGAAAGGATAACACAGACAATAAAGAAACAAGAAAGAAAGGGATAGAAAAGACAAATTGTTGCAAATTTTAGTACAATTTGCTGGAACTTATCTGAGAGAATGTTCAGGAAACAAGTTTTTTGAACTTGAGTGTTTTTCATTTCTTTTTTTGTTTTGTTGAAATGTTTCAGAGTTCATTTAATTCTGAGTCTTCTTTAAAGTTCTTTTCAGCAGAATTCTCGATTGAATTTTCTTTCAGTTGTTTAACTTGGTAGAATTTCAGAAGTCGACTTTTGTTCAATTTTACTTTTATTTCTTGGGAAGCTCCATTCAAGAAGCAAGTGATGAAATCCATCTGCTAGCTTAAGTTTTTCGTGCTATCAGTTCAGCCCCTGAATTCATACTGAGGGTCTGAATAGTAGTTCTTGACAAAAAGAGGAAGTAGCATTTTGGTGCTGTATTGTCTGGGATAACTTCTCGCTTTTCCACTCTGGCCAAATCAAGTCAGCATGTGGTTGGCTTGATTTTTTTCTTAGAAATAGATTTTTATACTAGTCTTGTGCATAACCACCAGGTGAACTTTAGTGTCATATCCAAGACAACCATTAGAGATGGGGTTCTTATTCCTCCGCATTTGAAGTAGTTGGCATATTTTAAGCCCTGATAACAAGTCTGTTATTGAGCCAAGCTAGCAGACTCAGGAGTTTAATTCTCAATATAAATTCTTGACTTTTGACTTTTTGTCTATAAGATTGATTGATTGATTGGTTGGTTTTAATGGCATGAGAACCTGATTAAGGTAGAGGTTAGAGAATTACATTCATTGTACATTCATATTAACATTTTTTTCGTCTAGTTATTTCTAAAGATTTTTTTTGCACAGACCGATAAAATACATTTAATCTTTAAACATCTATTTGACCTATAGATGATACCCTAACAAGTACAACCACTTCTGGTCAGAATCGGCCTTGGAGTAATGGCAATGCAGAACTACTCCACCCTCCTCCGGGCTCCAGAACAAGAACCTCGCCAACAGATGTAGTTTAGTTTCACAACCATAGCACAACTAAGCTATGCTTAATAAATCAAAGAGACTTTAATTATATAATGGCTACTAGTGATTTGTATTATCATTGAGTAATCTATACTTCTAGTCTTGTGCCAGACTTATGCTTTGTTAAATCACTTCTAATACATCACCTGTGACTTCTTTTTCAGCTACTACTCTTGATTCTTTTAGTAATTCTATCATTTTAGTTTTGATTTCAATCACTGCCTCTACCATACCAACCATCCCTCCTAACTCTACCCTGACTGCTAAAGTAATTCATAATAATCATGATAATGAAGCTATCTGGTTATAACCAATGTGCAGCACAGTGACTCAGAAGCTAAATTGAAAAGATAAATCATAAAAAAATACCCATTAAATACCTCACCTAATAAAAAAAGTTTATTGATAGCTGGTTTCTATAATCAATACTAACTTAGTAGAACCAGATAAAGCAATTAAAAAAGTTTTCATTTAATCACTACAGCATTTATCTCCCTTTGTTGTGAAAAAAAGTGTTTTTTTTTCCTCTTATTCCTTCTCTGCTGCCTTCTTTAATTTTACTACAGACTAGGCTAAGATTACCAAAAAATGAAAAAATATATATAGAAATAAGAATAAAAGAAAAGAAAAAAAATGAAAAAATCCACATATTCCTATTGTAACCAAATTATGCAGCTACATTTTTTTCTTTTACCCAGAATGCAATTTCCTTCAGGTGATCATCTGTTTAGACACAAAAAACATTCTTAATGCAACAAAGAAAAAAATGAATTAAAAGATTTTATTACTATCAATGAAAATGATTGCTACAATTATTAACTTATAGATTTTCATGCCCGGCACATTATCTTTTAAATATGCTAAATTTTTATTTTTCATTTTTTAATTCAATAAAAGAAAAGATACTATAATAATGACAATAATCAGCTAATAATATTAACTTTTATCATAGAAATGATAAGAATAACTGCTTAAGGTAACATAGTTGATAAAAATTGGGTATAAAAAAATAAAATAGATAGTTAAAAGAAAATGTAAGAAATTATATGATTTTAAAGTGTAAACAGATCACATGATAAAGAAGAGGATATTTACTGGATAGCAGACGAAACCATTTCAAGAAACTACAAAGTAAAGTTTAAGAAGAGAAAATTATTCAGGCTAATTTTGAGAACTTGTTAGATTATTGAATAAGAAGGTGACTTATTTTCTATAATTATTAGGTGGTAGAGGTTCATAAGTTTCTCAAGGAGAGATTAGAATCAAAAGTTAAAAAAAAAACCCTCCAAACTCACAAAAATCCAGGACAGCGATAGACAGGTTATTGATCAAATGGAAATCTAATCTCTCTGAAAAAATAAAACTATAATTCTTTTAAGCTGTAGGCATGTTGGTACTAATTGTATTGTTGCACCAGTTGGACTCTAACAAGATGTCTGAAGAAAAAGCTAGATGAGAATGACTCTAGAATGCTATGTGCTGTTTTTAATAAATTCCAGTTGCAGTACCCTCCAAAACAGCAGTTGTATGGTTACTTACCTCCTATCTCCTGAACCATCCAAATAAGATGAACAAGATATGCTGGACACTGCTGGTGAAGCAGGGATGAGTGACATTTACCTATGAATATATCAGTGTTGGCTTACCTTCATCAGCTCTGTGTGGACACTGGATACCATTTAGAGGAATTACCAAGAGCAATGGATAGAAAGAGAGTCGAAGGAGTATCTTTAGCTATATACTTTTTTCTCACTTTAAAAAGATAAATAAATATATTTGATGTATTTGTGATTGTTTTTTTATCACTATTTTGCATCTTTTACTTGAAAAAAGAACTTTTTTTTAAAAAGAATACCAAGTATATTAAAAAAGCATTGAAACTAAAGTATTACCAAGACAGTATAATGATTAAATTAAAAACTAAGAAATAGAATAAGAAATGATATTAAAAAACAGGATAAAATTTTAAAAAAATCATCAGTAAAATGATAAAAATAAAATGAAGAAAATGAATTTATATTTCTCTCATCGTGTAAAGGATTTTGGTCACCTAACTGCTGGGTCACAAATTTCCAGCCAATGGCCATGCTTTTGATTTGTTTGTTTTTTTCTGCTCTTTATTTTTACTGCTAGCCCAACATTATATAGAACACATTTCTCATCATTTACTGCTGGCTTCACTTTATGTAGGACACATTTCACATCATTTACAGCTTGCCTCACTTTATGTAGGACACATTTCTCATTATTTACTGCTTGCCCCACTTTATGTAGGACATATTTCTCATCATCTACAGCTAGCCTCACTTTATGTAGGACACATTTCTCATCATTTACAGCTAGCCTCACTTTATGTAGGTCACATTTCTTATCATTTTCTGCTAGCCTCACCTTATGTAGGACATATTTCTCATTATTTACAGCTAGCCTCACATTATGTAGGTCACATTTTTTATCATTTTCTGCTAGCCTCACTTTATGTAGGACACATTTCTCATCATTTACAGCTAGCCTCACTTTATGTAGGACATATTTCTCATCATTTACAGCTAGGTCCCTTTATGTAGGTCACATTTCTTATCATTTTCTGCTAGCCTCACTTCATGTAGGACACACTTCTCATCATTTACAGCTAGCCTCACTTTATGTAGGACACATTTCTAATAATTTTCTGCTAACCTCACTTTATGTAGGACATATTTCTCATCATTTAAAGCTAGCCTCACTTTATGTAGGACACATTTCTTATAATTTTCTGCTAACCTCACTTTATGTAGGACATATTTCTCATCATTTACAGCTAGCCTCACTTTATGTAGGACACATTTCTCATCAGATTTTTGATATGGAAGTAGCACACAAGCATTTTTACTCAGTAACTCATTAAATTGGCTTGGTGTTTGTACCAAAATTACCCTAACCCTTCACCAAATGGAACTGAATAGTAAATCCCATGAGGACTTTTTTCCAAGGAATATAAAATGAAACTGGTAGGTAAAAAGAAGCAGCATGTTAGCATCTTTATTTTGTCAATTGTTTTAATTGAGCCATCATGTGGAACACATATACAACACATAATTATCAAAATCCATAAAAGAAATGAACAATAGATTTTCTTAAAGATAGCCCGGTATCATTCAACACATTCCAGTGAGTTTTCCATTGGTTAAAACACTATGAAACTCCTTTTTTTATATGATGAAATGCTTTACTATCATATTTCTTTTAACGTCTTCTCTGTCTTCAAAATATTCTCAGAACATTGCTAAAAACATTTAATTCCAAAAGTATGGAAACTGGTGTCATAACTTTTTTTCAATTGGCACTGAATGTTGAGATGGCTACACAGCAGTCAAGATACATAGATACCCTCACTTTATCATATATTAATCTAGTTAACCTTTTTGCATGTGCAGGATGTAGCACAAAGCCAATTTTATTTTTAAGTGGAGTTTAACAGTTTAGATTTTCCTTCTCCTAGACCAGTTCTTATACTAAGGCTTAAGAGCCCAGTCTGCCCTATGATATTCTCTAATATAATAACAACGCTGATATTTCACATAATACTTGTAATAATGCTAATATTAGCATTATGAGAATTGCAAACAGCCAAGTCCTGGATTTGATCTTGAGTCACTGTTTCCGTTTCCAACAACAATAACCATTACGCCACAAGTGCTTCACTTTATTATATAAGTTGTTCTGCTACATACATATCTTCATTTTGGACTTTAAAGTTCAGATTGCCAGGAGTGCAAGAAATCATAGGGTAAACTTGCATGTATTTATATTATTTACCAAAATTTCAAATGTTCACTTGATTATTCCCTTCAGTAAAGTATATATATATATATATATATATAGCATCATCATCATCATCATCATTAAGTTATGCTGACAGCATGGAGTTCTCAGATTCTTTCTCATCATCCATCCTGGAGTAAATATTTCATAAAAAGAGCAGTTGTATGGCTACCTACCTCCCATCTCACAAACCATCCAAGTTTGATGAACAAAACATGCAGGGCACTACTGGAGAAGTCAGGATGAAGTGATAAAACATTTTTCTATGGATTCCAACACATGGCCGACCAACAAAGACTTTCATACATCAGCTTTGTGTGGACACTTGACACAGTCTAGAAGACTTCGCAGGATATATAGCAGAGCTACCTCAATTTAAGTATGAGAAAACATGGATTCCAGCACATGGCTGACCAACAAAAATTTTCGTACTTCAGCTTTGTGTGGACATTTGACAGTCTGGAAGACTTCGTAGGATATATGGCAGAACTACATCAATTAAAAGTGAGAAAGCAAAAGCATGTTTGCTCAGTAAATTAGGAAAAGTTTCTGGTTTTCATGAACCTAAATAAGGTTATTTGATTCTTCCAATAAGACTTAATCTCTTGATTGCCCATGCAGAGTACGCCTTCATTGCCAACACTCCCAGGTCCACTCTGGCCTAGAGTTGTAGCACTTGAATCGGTCCTATGTATGGGTCAAATAGAAGTAAACTGTGTACTTATGCTAAAGTGAATAGTTTTAAATAGAATTGTTTTTTCATCTAACTGTGTGTAAACAAAAAACTGTACTTATGCTAAATTGAATTGTTTGAAATAGAACTGTTTATATGCATAAAAATCGATTTGGCATTGAATAACCTACAATGGCTGATGTACCATAAAACCAAACCAAACCAAACCAAACCAAATTATTTTCTTCATTATAATATAAGAATGATATACTAAACTGTAGGTATTGTTACATGAGTAGGCCAGAGCAAAAAAGTCGAAAGGTCTAATTAAAAAGGGTATTAACTCTTAGATTCTGAGTACCTCAACAACAGGTACCCACCATCCTATCTCAATCTGGATTCAAGTCTGAAAAATTGATATCATTTTATTATCTAGAAGACTTTGCAGGATATATGGCAGAACTACCTCAATTTAACTATGAGAAAACAAAAAATATATTTGCTTGGTAAATTAGGAAAACTTTCTGGTTTATTATGATTCTTTCAATCAAATGATCTCAAATTTTAATAGCAGGTATAGAAGCTACTATATTCAATATTTTATGGCTTTTTTCTTTTCAGGTATAGAAATTCCATTCACTGAAAAAGAAAAGGCATTTAAGCATTAAACATAGAATTTTGAGTTGTTCTACACATGCTGTTAAAATTTGAGATCATTTGAACAAGAATTGGTCAAATGATTAGATCGCAAAATAATATTGAATTTTTTGAAACACCTTGTATTATCTAAAAACTTTATTTTTCAATAAGGCTGAGAGATATTTTAAACCCAGTAAAAATATCCTCTTTTTAATGGAACTGCAAATTTCATTAGAAAATGACTAAGAATTTGTTTACATTGTTATAATAATGTTGCAGTTAATAATTAATAAGCAGGCAATGAGGTGAGTGAGAAAGAACTAGACTGATTGTTAGTAAATAAGTTAATTTCTTATGGAGTAAAGTTACTTATTGTGTACCATTCTCTCTCTCTCTCTCTCTTTCTTTCTCTCTCTCTCTCTCTCTCTCTCTGTCTGTGTGTGTGTGTCTCTCTCTCTCTCTGTCTTCCAATCCATCTTTAAGTTTCAGTCTCTTTTTATCATATTACTTTCAGTTTTCTCTCGCTTTCTCTATCACAAATGAATATAATTACTTTTTTTTTGCCAACATTCAGACTTCCACATTTGTCTTGAATCACCAGCCCAAGAAAACATACCATGTATTATTGGGGTGATTGGTGCTAGGAAGGATATTCAGTTGAGACCCCACTCACCGACTCCCAATATTATCATTAGAATGTCGATTGATTCACTTGTACTGAATTAAGCAAAGGAAGGATAAGTTAAGCTCATTTACACATATAAGAACATTTAGTGCATACCTAATATACATTCAAGAAGTATTCCCAAGAATGCACAAACATGTTTGAACAGAGGTACAAAACACAGTAAAAGTTTTATTTGTCTTTGTTATTTAGCTATGTTGGGTTTAGATTTCTATAATGAGACAAGACAAAGTTCATTGACAGCTTTGGAGACAAAGTCTCTCCTCTGTTTAATGAACAGGAATAGAAAAAGTACATCTTCTTCATTTGGAGAACAGGGATAAAAGAGAACAAAAAGAATTCAGGGAGTCTCACATGACCAAATGTATGATAAAAAAAATATTGAAACTGAATCTTGCAATTTTTTGAATTTTCAATTTTCAAATTTAAATGATGACACGTACAACTGAGTGACATATATAATAAAGTGATATCTAGATGTGTAGATTTTGGAGATGCTTTAACCAATAGAAAACTCACTGGAATGAGTGCGTTGAATGCTAAGGATACTATTTTGGAAAAAGATGTTTTTTTCATTGTTCATTTCTTGCTGAAGATATACTGTTTCAGTCACAATATTTTTTGTAAATACTTTTTAGATTAAAAATTGTTTCAACCATTGAATCTCCTTTGTACTTGTATTATAAATTAAGCTTAAAATATAAAATCAATTAGTTTCTCTGTCTAAATTAGTTTGTTTCTTTTATTTTTGCTTAAAAATGTGTTCTTTTGAGTAGTAAGATGAGAAAAGCAAGTCCAGCTGCTAGAAAGATGTTTTATTTTTTGGGAGGTGATGAGAATGATGATGATAACAATGATAATGCTGGTGATCACACTTGTAAAAATAATGGTAGTGGTGATGGGGGTTGGTGGTCATGAAGGAGATAGTGATAGTAATGGTAATTCATGAGGTGATAGAGATTGTGATGATGCTGGTGATGATAGTGATGGAGGTGGTGGGGGTAATATTGGTTCGGAAGAGGATGGTGATGATGATAATGATAATGGTTTTGAGATACTTATGATAATGATAGTGATGAAGGTGGTGTTAGGGGTGGTAATATTGGTTAGGAGGAGGATGTTGGTGGGGATGATTACAATGATGATGGTTTTGGGATACTTATGATAATGATAGTGATGGAGTTGGCGGTGGTGGTGGTGGTAGTGGTAATATTGGTTAGGAGGAGGATGGTGGTTGGGATGATAATGAGGATGATGGTTTTGGGATACTTATGATAATGATTGTTATGATGATGATGATGATGGTGGTGGTGATCATAAGGATGCTGCTGATGATAGGGATACTGGTGAGGACGATGATAGTGATGATGAAAATGGTGCCTATGAGAGAGAGAGAGATGATGATGGTGTGGTGATCATAGTAGTAAAGATTATAATGTTGCTACTAGTAAAAATTATGCTGGTGGTGATACTAATGAGAATGATAATTATGGTAGTGGTGGTGGTGGCAAACAGAATAAAGCCACTAATGATGATGATGATGATACTGGTGGTGATAATAACGTTAAGGATGGTTATGATGATGATGATGATGATGTTGAGTTGGTTGGTTGGTTGAAATTTTATGACATATCAACCCTTAAAGGTTATTTAATGCCAAATCCTGTTTATATATAAATATATATATATATATATATATATATATTGAATATACATGATATGTAAATGAATAGTTTGTGGGTAACATTATTTCTAAACAATCTAGAACTCATTTTGTTTGCACACAGTTAAATAGTTTCAAGTATTGGGATAGGCTATATTTTGGGGTATTATGTCATATAAAGCTTTGGTAGTTATTTAATACCAAATCCTGTTTTCCCACACACACACACACACACACACACACACATATATATATATATATAAAATTTTTAAATGAATAGTTTGTAGGTAACTATTCTTAAATGAAGTAGACCTCATTTGTTTGCACTCAGTTAAATGGCTTCAAGTATTCCTATTTATCATTTGCAGACAGTTAACTTTAGGTTATTTAGTTAAATGGTATATCAACCCTTGATGGTTATCTAATGCCAATTCCTGTTTATATATATATATATATATATATATATATATTAAATGATTTTTAAGTGAATAGTTTGTAGGTAACATTGTTTTTTAAATGAGCCATTTGTTCGCACACAGTTAAATGGTTTCAAATATTGTTAATAGTTAAACTGTTCTATTTGACCCATAGATGGGACCCTAAGCGATACTACAACTCTGGGTCAGTAGGGACCAGAGAGTAATAGAAATGAAGGTATATTCCTCATTCCCTAATGTTATGACACTAAACCCTCAGATAATTTTGGGTTATATCCAGGACACTCAATATGAGAGGGTCTTACCTCTCTGCAGAGGTGCAGACTGGATTGGTTAGTTGATTGGTTGGTTGGGTGGTTGGTTGGTTGTTTTCAGGTTATTTAACGCTATATCAAATTTAAAACAATTCAGTTTAGTATAAGTATTGTTTTTGTTTACAAATAGTTAAATATCAAAACTGTTCAGTTAAATGTCAAAACAGTTCTATTTCAAACAATTCAGTTTAGCAAAAGTACATAGTTTTTTACAATTTGACCTATTGATAGGACCCTCCAGACCAGAATTGACCTGGGAGCAATGGCAATGAAGGGGTATTCTGCATTCCTCAAAGCTCCAGCATTACTGGAACCTCACCATCAGATTGTTTAGTGTCATATCCGGGATACTTGTTCGGAGGGGGTCTTACCCCTCTGCAGAGAAGCAGTCAGTGTATTATATGGCTCCAGTTGACGGGGCAAAGACTGGGTTGGATGATACTGATGATAATGATGGTTATAATGATGGTGAGGACGTTAGTGATGAAGATCATTGTGATGACCATGGTAATGTGGCTGCTGCAGCTGCTACTGCTAATGATGATGATGATCCTCTTTTTTTCATTTCCGGGTCTTTCTATAACTATGATGACCACTGCAGTCAGCTGGAGGTGGGGGCTGTAGAATACTCTAACTACACCTCTGCAGAGGGGTAACTCCTACCTTTAATGAGTGTCCTGATGGTGACGCTAAAGTGAATTTGATGATGAGGCTCTAATTCAGGAGATTTGGAAAACGTGGGGTACATCTTCAATGCTATTACTCCCTGGTCTATTCTGACCCAGAGTGCTAGTACCTGTTGGGATCCCAACTGTTGGTCAAATAGAACTGTTTGATCATTTACTCTACTGGAAAACCTTTAACTGTGTGCAAGTAAAACTATTCATGTTATATAGCAATATTTGAAACCATTTAAATGCGATAATTTTTCTTAGTACTGAGTTGAAAATAGGAAAGTGGCAGGGCTTGATGAAATATCCCCAGAAGTATGGAAAAGCAGGGAATTTGACAATATACTGCTCTGACACTGTAATTCTAAAAATGACCAAAATACAATAGACAGGATTGACAAAGGGATGCATCCTCCCTTTCCCTAGAAGGGTGACTTCAAAATAGCAAAGAACTACGGCCAAGATCTACAATTCTCTACAATGCAACCACATAGAACCCAAAATTGAGAAGATATTTAGGAAGAACCAAAATGGCTTTCAAAAACATTGATCCACAACATCACAAATTTTGACTATCCGTCAAATTCTAGAAGGTGTACATATAGAAAACTTTGTGGCAATGATACTATTTGGCGACTTCTCCAAGGCATTTGACTCCAAACACTGAGGGAAGGTGGGACAAATATTTCTTGCCTACGGCCACACCAAAGAAACCATCACAGCAATAATGATGCTATATAAAAACACAAAAGTAAAAGTCCGCTTTCTGGATGGAGACACAGACTACTTTGAAATTGTTGCACGTGTGCTATGAGGAGACACATTAGTCCCATACCTGTTTATTATCTGCCTAGACTACGTGCTAAGAATGTCTATTGATTTAAGGAAAGAAAACGGTTTCAAGCCGGCAAAGGAAAGAAGCAGAAGATACCTTGCACAAACAATTACAGATGCGGACTTTACTGATGACATAGCGCTTTGGCAAATACACCCCCCCAAGCCAAAACCCTGCTACATAGTCTGGAATTTGCAGCCGGTGGCATAGGCCTCCATTTCAATGCAAACAAGATGGAATACATGTGCTTTAATCAAAGAGGCAACATCTCCACACTAAAGGGTGGGCCTTTGAAACTAGTGGACAAGTTCACCTACCAAGGAAGCTGTGTCTCATTGACCAAAAAAGACATCAACATGTGACTAGCAAAAGCATGGACAGCTGTTGATAGGCTATCAGTCATATGAAAGTCAGACCCGACTGATAGAATAAAACGTAGTTTTTTCCAAGCAGCGGTCATGTCAGTACTGCTATATGGATGCCCTACATGGACACTAACTAAATGTATGGAGAAAAAACTTGACAGCAATCACACAAGAATGCTGTGAGCCAGATTGAACAAGTCATGGAGGCCACACCCCACAAAACGGCAGCTGTACGGCCACCTACCACCCATCACAAAAACTATCCAAGTTAGATGAACCAGACACTGCTGGAGAAGTAAGGAGAAGGCAGGATGACCAGCTGGAACCTATATATAACAGCTCTGTGCTGATACAGGATATAGCCTTGAAGACCTCCCAGGAGCGATTGATGATAGAGACGTGTGGCAAGAGAAGGTCAGGGAGATTTGTGCTGGCAGTGCGACATGATGATGATGATGATGATGATGAAATGTGGTAAAGATTTTACATCTCCACTCTAAATGGAAGTTTTCTGAAACTTGTGGACAAGTTTACCTTCCTCGGAAGCAGCATCTCATCTATGGAAAATGACATAAATATGTGACTAGTGAAGGCATGGACAGCTATTGATAGGTTATCAGTCATATGGAAGTCGGACCTATCTGATAAATAAAATGCAATTTTTTCCAAGCAGCAGTCATGTCCATAGTACTAAATGGATGCACCACATGGACGCTGACGAAGCATATCGAGAGAAAGTTTGGTGACAATTGCACAAGAATGCAATGAGCTTCATTAAACAAATCCCAGAACCAACATCCCACAAAACAGCAGCTGCATGGCCACCAACCTCCCATTTCAAAGACCATCCAAATTAGATGAATAAGACATGTTGGATACTGCTGGAGATGTAAGGACAAGCTCCTAAGTGACGTTCTCCTATTGACTCTTTCACACAGATGAGCAGGTGTTGAACGACCAGCTAAACTTATCTACAACAACTCTGTATTGACACAGGATATGGCCTGGAAGACCTGTTGGAAGCAATGGACGATAGAGACGAATGGCAAGAGAGAGTTAGAGAAATTCATGCTTGCAGTATGACATGATGATGATGAAATGTGGTAAATAGAACTATTAGTGTTGGATAGCAATACTAGAAACCATTTAACTATGTGCAAAAAAAATAAGCCCTGGCTTGTGTAAAAATTGTTATCTTCAAGCAATTCATTTACAAATCACATATACTTGATATATATATATAAACAGGATCTAGCATGAAATAATCTACAAGGGTTGATATAGTGCAAAATACAACCAGCCAACCTCTTATCATTATCTTCCAATACCATTAATCACCTTATAAGCATTGCCCAGTTGACTGGGGCTGTAGAATACACCAACTGCACCTCTACTGAGAGGTAAGACCCCCTCTAAACAAGTATCCTGAATATGACACTAAACAATCTAATGGTGAGGTTCCAGTGATGCTGGAGTTTTGTGGAATGCAGTGCACTCCTGCATTGCCATCCCTCCCAGGTGCACTCTGACCTGGAGTGGTAGCACCTGATAGGATTAAATAGAACTAATCTGCGTACTCATGCTAAACTAAATTACTTGAAATAGAACTGCTTTGATATTTAAACTGCGTAGTAATGCTAGACTGAATTGTTTGAAATAGAACTGTTTTTGATATTGAAACTGTACTACACTAAATTGAATTATTAAAAAAAGAACAGTTTTTTCATTTAATTTGGTGCAATCAAAAACTAAATTGTTTGAATTAGAACTGTTTGACTAAACTGAATAGCATGAAATAGAAATGTTTTGACAATTAAACTGTGTACTTAAGCTAAACTGAATTGTTTGAAATAGATCAGTTTGTTTGTCTAAAAATGGATTTGGCATTAAATAACCTACAAAGATTGATATGCCATAAATCCTAAACAACCAACCAAACATCTAATAAGCACAACCATCACATAAGTTATAACTGACACCATGACTTCCACAATGAAATTATTATCATCATTATCCATATCTTTTTTTTTTCATCCTGACTGCAGGCAAACCACACCCCTGCCATCAGCAGGAGCAAAAACAATATAATCAGCAGACTTACCTTTTATGTAGTAATTTGACAGGTGATGTCACACAATTTTAGTTGGGTGGGGGTTATTGCTGAGCTTTGCGATAAAATTATCTTCTGAGGAAGAGAATTAACGTCGACAGCAGAGTTCATTTAAAAACAATGAATACCACAACTCCTTCTTCTTTCAATATTAGCAGGAGTTTAACAAAAAAAAAAAAAAAAAAAAAAGAATAAGAAGTAAAATCTAACTATACAAGGCAATGAACATAAATAAAAACCACCTGATTTTAACAGCAGTTTAGTCAAGCTTGTTGTACATTTATAAAGCTAATGGATAACTGATAAGCAAAACTAAAATGAATAGAAAATCAGATTATTTTTATTAAATTCTATATTTTTATCTATATATGACAAATTATCCTTGTATTCACTGGGCCATTAACCTAAATAGTAGAGTGTTCGCCAATCATCCAGGAGACCAGAGGTTCAATTCCAGGCCGAGTCATACTAAAGACTCAAAAAATGGTACTTGATGCTGCCTTGCTTAACATTCAGCATTATAAGGTAATGATCAAGGGTAAAGTGGATCAATCCAGAGAATGGAGTAGTGCCCTCCCCTACACCTCGATGTAGTAGCTATTGAAAAGAGAGCCCTCAGGTCACCCTCAACTAAGGTCACCAACTTTACTTATATATATATATATATATATATATACACCAAACCTCTCAACATGAGCAACATAAGTTCAGTTGTTAAGTGGAGTGTAACCGGTTTGAATTCAGAGTTTTCCTTCTCCTAGACTGGTTGGCATACCAAGATTAAAGACCCTAGTCTGCCCTACTATTACTTATAGGTGAAGGGAGAATAATTGCATTTATTCCTTTCTCAAGATATTAGTGATACATAAAATGTAAAGAGCTTCAATCAGGATTTGAACTCTGGTTACCATGTCCATTTCCTATGACAATAATCATAATATCACAGTCCTCTATATAGTCAAATTATCTATGTTAGGTTATTTTGTTTAATGGCATATGAACTCTTGATGGTTATTTATTGCCAAATCCTCTTTATGCATATGTATCATATGTGGTGCCTTCAATATGTCTCCAGACTTTTTTTTGTACAGGCATTTAAAATTGTTGTAGACTCTTGACAATTCAGTATGTTATTGCTATATATCTTATGAGATGACTGACCGATTTTTATGATTTCAGATTCAAAGGAACAGCTACAGCAGGAAGTGGAATACACCCTAATAAAGCCTGATTGTCACCGCTGGTGAATTCCAAAAATGCAATCTGGATGTGAGGACACTTTAGAAGAATGATATGCAATAAAATTCTGTTTTAAACTTGGAGAAAATGCCACAGAAACATATGGAATGCTTCAGACTGCTTTTCAACCATCTTGCATGAATCAAGAATCAGTTTTTGAGTGGCATAAGAGATTCAAGGATGGCAGGGAGTCTGTGAAAAACGATGAGAGGTGTGGGAAGAGTAAGGAAATCGATATGCTAGAGTTGATTGGCCAAAGGGTTAGGGTTAGGGTTACTATATTGAGGTTTTAAGGGAGTTCAGAAAGAGATTCCGTCGGAAGAGGCCAGCGCACTTCAAATCGGGTCAGTGGCATTTCGACCAGGATAATGCACCAGTTCACAACTCCATCCTTGTCACAGACTATGTGACCAAGATGGGCATCAAGACAGTTCCTCACTCTCCCTATAGTCCAGACCTTGCTCCCTGTGACTTTTGGTTATTTCCTAAGCTAAGAGGCTGTCGTTATGAGACAATTGAGGAGATGAAAGAGGATGGGATGAAGGTCATTGACATGCTCACACAAGAGGATTTCCATGGGGCCTTCTGGAAGTTGTTGGAATGGCACAACAAGTGCATTGCAGCCAGAAGAGATTACTTCGAAGGGGACTAGAGTTTCATGTGTGTACTATCAATAAAAGTGCCCATATGAAAAAAGTCTGGAAACTTATTTAATGATCCTCGTATATATGATTTGTAAGTAATTCACTAAACTTTTTTTTTCTTAGATCTGGCACAAGGCCTAATGAATGGGGCACCCAATGTGACTCAAACTCACTCATGAAGGCTTGCTAGTCGAGCTTGCTAACCATTACACCACCTGAGGTGCCTTAATAATTTACTTAGCTTTTTGCTTAGATGTGGCACAAGGCCCAATAAATGGGGCGCCAAATGTGACTCACACTCACTCATAAAGGTTGCCAGAGCTTGCTAATCATCACACCACCTGAGGTGCCCTATATATGATTAGTAAGTGAATAGTTTGTTGGTAACTTATTTTAAAAATACAAGATAGAGCTCATTTGTTTACACACAGTTAAATGTTTTTAAACAGAGTAAATAAATGAATAGTTCTATTTGACTCATAGCTGGAACCTTAACAGTTACTACCACTCTAGTGCAGAGTGGACCTGGGAGTAATGTTAATGAAAGAGCACTCCACATTTCCCTTAGCTTCAGAACTGAAGTGTCATCATCAGGAAGGATCCCACCCCTTTGCAGAGATGCTGTTGGTATATTGTTATATTGTCATCTACAGCATCATAAACGACACAATAATAAAGACGCAGGAAGACTTTATTGTAAGGGTTCGAAAAGGTTGTGAGGGGTTTTACTGTGAGAGGGAGCTGGAGACTGAACAGAAGCTGCAATATTTTGTCCCCACTCTTATGGCCGTCAGCGTTGTGTTTTTCTTGTTCTCCTGATGCTCAACCAGAGGCCCAGAGGCCCACTCTGCTGGGTGCTGGATTTCTTTATTGCATCTTATCAGCAACTTCCCTGGACCCCAACTCATCAGAGCCCTGAGTCCCTTCGACCTGGTGTGGCTATCCTTACCACATCTCGTCTATAACTCCGTCCGATCTCTAACTGCAACTCTGACTTCTGTCTTGACTGAGTTATATAATAGTTCAATGCCCACTCAGTCGCCTACTCAATCTTTGAAATCGCATGTTTGATCGTCATCAAGCGGAAATAACTGTCATGCAGTTCACAGGTCACTCTCTTCCGGTGCATCAGTCTATGAGTGTACCATGGGGATTTTTTTACCTCGTCCCATTTCGTCAGCCAATTTCTGCCCACGCGATTTCCTCTCATAACTGCCATTAGAATGTGTCACTTCCTTCCAGTGCATCACCTTGGAATGGCATTTTTGGCCGGGTCGAAGGCCAAAATACAACAATATTCTTCAGCCCCTGCTGACTGGATGAAGCCATGATATCAGAAATTTTCATGAATATTCATCAAATCACAAAAAGAAGCAACATCCCACAAAACAGAAGCTGTATGGCCACCTACCTCCCATCTCTAAAACTATCCAAATAAGATGAACAAGACATACTGGGCACTGCTGGAGAAGTAAGGATGACCTTATAAGTAATGTTCTCCTATGGACCCCTTCACATGGACATGCAAGTGTTGGACGACAAACAAGAACTTATCAACAACAGTTCTATATGGAGATGGGATGTAACCGAGAAGACCTGCCGGAAGTGATGGACGATAGAGATGAATGGTGAGAGAGAGAGTCAGTTAAATCCACGCAAGCAGCATGATAATGATAATAATGATGATATTTTTAATGGAATATTCACTTTATGTGGAAGGGAGAAGTCCTCCATGGCTGATTGGCCAACAAGCTAGCTAGCAACATGATAGCAAGTTTGAACTCTCTTCATACTATTGCATTCCCTTAGGGACCGATGCCCTTTGGAAAGGTATGAAGTCATTTATCCTCCCTCAGGTAAGCGTTTGATAGTATCACTGCTGTTCTTCTTTATGAATGGCTTTGACATTAAATAACCCATGAAGGTTGATACGCAATTAAACAAAGACACCAAATCAAACTAAATTACATCTGGTGGTGAAACACCAGGTATGGAAGTCTGTGGAGTGTGGAGAATTCCTTCATTGCTATTACTCCCATGTCAACTCTGACTCAGAGAGGTAGAATCTGTTCAGGTCTCATTTATTGGGGGGGGGGGAACCCTTGGCTGAGTGGCTAATGTTGGACTGCGACAACCTTGTAAATGAGTTTGACTTCTAATCACCCTATTACATTCACCTATGGACCAATGCCTTTGGGAAAGGTATGAACTCCTCTATTCCCACTCCCAGCTTATGGGTTAAATAGTACCTCTACTGTTCTTCTTCAAGGATGGCTTTGGCATTAAATAACCCATGAAAGTTGATATGCTATTAAACAAAGAAACAAAACCAATTTAAGGGTAAGGAATCATATAATCCAATAAAAATACTTTAATGACCAATACAAATGAAAAATTTTCAAAAAATAAATGTCCCACACTTTTGCCTCACCCTAATATATATATATATAGATTTAGATGCAAATAGCATAGGAGTTATTGTCATAGAAAATGAACTCGATGAAACTAGGTCAAATCCTGGACAAGGCTGTTCATGTTTCACTTTGTGCGATTGCCCTTGAGAAAGGCCAGAATCTGTTTCTTCTCCCTTCAGCTATGGGTGAATAGTAGGGAAGACTGGGTTCTTTAGTTTTGATCAGGCAACTAGTCAAGAAGAAGGAAGAAATCTGAATTCTAATGCTAAAGCTAGCAAATTCATGACATAAAAACCAACTTGCTACTGGATCTGCTACACCATCACAGTGTGGCAGTGGCCCAACACCCCTCAAGGAATCTACAGAGTCCAAAGGAGGAAGAAGCAAGTGATATATTTTGATAATTTTGATATAATCAATTAAACATTTGCAATTTTTGAATAGCTGTTCATAAATATTCAGCTGTTTTTTTCAATCTTCATTTCATTTTGGATTAATTATCATGATAATTACTTATTCCAGCCTTGGATCATTGATGACCTAGTGGAAATGTAATCAACAAACCAAGTTTTGGCTGAAACAGTTTGTGTTCTTTTAGCATTAATGCACTTAAGAAAGGCATGAAACCGTCACTTCTACTGCTATCTATTGATAAAATATCAGGCACTCTTAGACTTGGTTGACAATAAGTCAAGAAAAGGATGATAGTGGGTGGCCAAGTGTTTAACACCATGAATGATAGTTGAATAGTTTGGCAGGTACACTGGGAGATACAAGCAAGTGTATTAAATAATGATAATAGTGGTAATAGTTTGGTTTGGTTTGGTTTTATGGCACCATTGTAGGTTATTAAAGCCAAATCCATTTTTATACATAGAAATACTTCTATTTCAAACAATTCAGTTTAGTATAAGTATAGTTTTTGTTTACACACAGTTAAATGCCAAAACATTTCTATTTCAAACAATTCAGTTTAACATCAGTATACAGTTTAATTGTCAAAAACATTTCTATTTCAAGCTATTCAGTTTAGTCAAACAGTTCTAATCATACAATTCAGTTAAGTATAAGTATAGATTTTGTTTACACACAGTTAAATATCAAAATAGTGCTATTTCAAACAATTCAGTTTAGCATAATTACACAGTTTAGTTTTATTTGACCCATAGGTAGGACCCTATCAGGTGCTATCACTCCGAGCCTGAGTGGTCATGGGAGTGATGGCAGTGAAAGGGTATGCTGCATTACCCAAATCTCCAGCATTACTGGAACCTCACCATCAGATTGTTTAGTGTCATATCCAGGACACTTGTTGGGTGGGGTGGGGGTCTTACCCCTCTGCAGAGAAGCAGTTAATTTATTCTACAGCCCCAGCCGACTAGGCAATTGTGGTAATAGTAGAACTAGTATTAGTCATAATAGTTCTAGAAGAGGAAGAGAAGGAGAAAGAAGAAATCTGAAGATCATATCTTGTTATTGGAATTAAAAGGAAAAAAAAATTGTCCAATAATGAAAAAGTGACACACTCAAATGATCGGTGGGTTGTTAGGTTGGTCCATTGGTAGATACAAAAAGTTTATTAAATAATAATAATAATAATAATAATAATAATAATAATAATAATAATAATAATAGTAGCATTAGTATTATAGTAGTTATAAAAGAAGAGGAGAAAGAAGAAAACTGAAGTTCATATCAAGTCATTGGAAATAAAGAAAGAAAATTTGTCAGATAATGAAAATGTGATACTCTTGGGTGATATATGGGTTGTTTGGTTGATATACAGGTAAATACTTATGAGTGTATTAAATAGTAGTAACAGTAGTTCTAGAAGAAGAAGAAGAAGAAGAAGAAGAAAAGGAGGTGGAAGAGGTGTTAAGAGTACCTAGTTATTGCAAAGAACATTCATTTGATAATTAAAAGTGTGACAAATGGTACATGTATAGTTTGGTAGATATGTAGGTAGATACAAACAAGCATATTAATAATTGAATTAATAGTATGTATTTAATAAACCCCTTGGCATAGGCAGGATGTGACACAAGATTAATTTTTAAGCAGAGTAAAGCTGATTTGAATTCAAATTTAGATATTATGACCCTTTCTATTAACTAATTTTCAGTTGGATACATTTTTTTTTGTTAATTGCTTCTTTGAATTATCTGATTGGAGCAGTACTTGTTTGAGTTAATCATTTTCTTCTTTGGCAAGAATAAATATTTATCCAGCCCTTCCACCATGAGCAGGATGTGACACAAGGTCAACTTCTAAGAGGAATTAAGAAAGTTTGAATTCAGGGTTTTTCTTTTTGATCAGTTGGCTAACCAAGGATAAAGATTTCAGTCTACTCTACTATTTACCTATAGCTGGAGGAAGAATAGTGCTATATGAAATGCAAATAGCCTAATATATAATTTGAAACTAGGTAACCGAGTCCAATTCCTACAAAGGGAGAGCTCACAGTTCAAAGAATTTATGGAAAAATAAGGCTTTAAAACATGATGTATTGCTAAAAACACACTTAACATCATATAAGTTTTCAAAAAGAGTTAAAATGTTGAGTATATTTGTTTTTATTGGCTGAATTCTATGCCCTGATTAAAATGCTACCTAAGAAAGAAGACAATTAAAAGTATTTACTGAGAAATGACCTATAAACCATTCCTAATGGAATTGATTCGAAAAGTTCATTTTTTGTTCTACACAATTTTGAATGTTGACTTTTTATCTTTATTGGTAGAACAGTATCCATACTTTACAGTGGTGGCAAAGAAATTGGTCAATTCAGAGACTTGACTGAGATATGAGCCTTTAATCATGATGGACATAGGGCTAAAAATATGCATAACATTATACATTTTTCAACAAAATTTAAAATGTTGATTTTTATCCTTGTTTCTTGTAGAATATGATCTTTACAATTCTACTGGAGAGAGTTCCTGATTCATACCTGCTATAAAAGGCTTCTTGAGTAAACCCTGAGGACAAATTGTATTCTGACACTATTGTCAACTTTATTCTGCTAGTTCCTGTAATAACACTGTATTGACCTTTGCCCTTCTTTTGGACAACATCTATGGCATGGAAAATGGGGATTTGCTGTATGGGCAACTGCATTCTCTGTGCAACTTTACTCAACCTTGGAAGCTGAATAAGCAAGACTTTTTTGCAACAGGTAAGCTGTGTTTAGGAGATGCTCATGGGATAATAATAATTGTCATTGAAAAAGACAGAAAACTCTGAATTTAAACCACTTGTACACAACTTAAAAATTGACCTTGTGTCTCATCTTGCCTGTGGAGGAGGGGTTGGGTAAATACATAGTGTTGTGAAAATAACCAACACCACATCAGCAGTTAAGTTATCAGCAGCAAACTACAAAGTTTGTCTTGAATAAAAATAATCCATTACTCTATAAATTAAGACTTAAACTTATTAACTGATGCCTCAAGATGTCCCAGTGAAAGGAGATAAAACAATTTTCAGTTCTAAAGATAAAAATACTGGTCCTCAAAAGATTGCTGGATAACAACCTTGGATTTGAAGTGGGGGTATTTCATAAATCAATGTATGTAGATGCAATTACTTGTGTGGAACAGTAGATAGATAGATAGATAGATAGATAGATATCAACAGAATGAAATAGGTAACTGTCGATAAATAGATAGATAGATATGAAGAAAATAAGATAGATAGATAGATAGATAGATAGATAGATATTAACATGTAACATAGCCAGATATCCAGATATGTGAAACGTACATAGAATGTTCATAACATATATACATAGAACATAGGAATCCCGAAACACGAAAAACACTTACGACTTCTTAGTTCAGGTATGAAACTTTTTATTACCTTTGAGTTTAAAGATTTTTTGACATAAGGAGAGAGAGGCACAATCTTTCTATGCTGGCTTTTCCATCTGCCCCCCCCCCAACACGTGTGGCACCCACCACAAGGCCACTGCGAGCTAGCGAAAGTCACCGTTCTTCTTCG
The DNA here is from genome assembly GCA_963585895.1 of Sepioteuthis lessoniana. Lineage (NCBI taxonomy): Eukaryota > Metazoa > Mollusca > Cephalopoda > Myopsida > Loliginidae > Sepioteuthis > Sepioteuthis lessoniana. The sequence goes on along the minus strand of CAUZXS010001766.1, from coordinate 106,637 downwards.
GACCGCAAGACTCAACTCACTGACTTTTTTCAAATCCCCCAAAATCCTGTGCGCACGCTTCCAGTGCATGACATCATTCACATCCCCAAGTCCTATCTGGGATTTTATTTTGACATCTGTGAACGACACATCCTCTCCGCGCGCACATCAACACCTGTGCTTAAGTTTGCACATAACTAACCCATGTGCTGAGCTGAAAGGTTTTCAGCCTAACTAAACCCAAAGGCAAGATATATAAAACAAAATCCTTCGGCCATTATATTACAAACATAAAAATATGGATGGACATATTAGCAAATGATTTTCCAAGTACATAGAGGCTTAAACATTAACAATAAAAGTTAGCGACCATAGTCGAGGGTGACCCGAAGGCTCCCTTTTCGATAGCTACTACACCAAGGTGTAGGGGAGGGCACAACTCCATTCCCTGGATTGCTCCACTTTACCCTTGAACCGTACCTTATAATGCTGAGTGTTAAGCAAGGTGGTATCAAGTTCCATTTTTAAAGTCTTTGGTATGACTCGACCTGGGATTGAACCCAGGTCTCCCGGGCCATTAGCGAACACTCTAACCGCTGGGCCAATGTCCCGGTTACATTAACAATAACAGTCAATAATAGATGGGAAAATGTTGAATTTAAATCTTAAGCCCAACTTGATGGAATTATGATTTTTATTTTATTTTTTATAAGACTGTTTTTGTTCTTTTATAATGACATATTTCTTAGATATTGTCTAGAGTTTTACTTCTTTTTCTTTTTCTTTTCTTTTTGTTTCTTTTCTTCTTTCTCTCCTCAATTTTCCATTTTTTTCTTTTCTTTTAATTTTTTTGGTTTTCATTTCTTTCTTTTTAAAGATGAAAGTAAATTCCTCTCAGGAACCGTGTTAGTCTAGTCTACTGTCGGTAAAGCTAGAATCAAGTGATACCGGTATATATCTTCCAGCATAACTACAGCCTTGCAGAAAATAGGATATGAAGAATTACCTTATATGCTGTTATTATCATTGGAACAGAATTACATGCTGTTCTTTATATCAGTGAATTGTTTCCAAACATAATAATGATAATAATGATAATACTCTATATCCACTTTGCAAAATCTAGAATAGATAAAACTCTGGTGAATAGCAACTAAAGGCTATACAGAGAAAGAAACGAAGCAATCAGACATAAAAAGTGAATTCAGCAGAATAGCCCAGAAGGATAACAGTAGCAACCATAACAGGGTGGAGAGGGTGATCCACTGAGAACTATGCAAATGAGTAAATTTTGAACAAGCGGATCAATGGTATATGCACAGACCAAATCTATTTTGGAAAATGTGACAAAGTTATTTTGGATTTTTAGATAAAAACAGATCACTCAGTCCTGACCAGTAGACTGGAAATTGTTATATTTAAAAGGAGAAAATGAATTATCAACTAGTGAACTTAGCCATTCTAGCAAACCACAGAATGAAATTAAGGTACAGTGAAAAATTGGATAAGTACATAGGAACAATAATAGGAGGAGTGCTTGAAACAGTCTGAAAGAACCTGGAAAAAGGACTGTGGGGAGTAAAGATCAAGAGAAGGATTGAGTCTGTCCAGACTATTCAACCCATAACTGGTAGGAATAAGGGGGTTTATACCTTTCCCAGTTTGAAAGTGAATGCAACGACATGACTGGAGTTTGAACTTGCTTATCTTAAGGACACAGTCAAACACTTTAGCCGTTGCACTACAGGGACTTCTCCATAAATTTTGATTATTAAAATAAGACAGATGCGACAGCGATAATCGTTTTGATAAAGGTATCAATCACTGTGTTCAAAATATGCAGGAGTTTACAAATATAGAAAACATCTTTTGGGACTCATAAAAATTCAGCTGGCAGAAAAATTAATCAGTAAAGGTACATAGAAATATTAAATAAGCTTGGTAAGCATTTTAAAAATTCCTATGGCTGATTGATACTGTTTTCCTATTATTCAGGTTGGACTGAATATAAATTAACTTTTTTTATTTCAACAGAATTATTAATCAGACCATTAGTAAAAAGGTAAGAAGAACTGATATGCTTGTCTATTTCAAAGAAAGGTTGTCGTGTTACTGGCTGTAGAGGCATGATTAATGTAAAAGTTATTATAATAGGAAATGAAATCTATGGCCTGAGTTCAAATCTATTTGCATTTCACTTGGCACAAATTTTAATTGATATATATATATATATATATATATATATATATATATATATATATATATATAGTGGAGCCTTGGTTATTGAACAACTCTCAAGTCAAACAATTCGGAGTTTGACCAAAAAATTCAAGTAAAAAATGTTTCAGTGATTGAACAAATGTTCAGAGTTCAAACAAACAGGTGCTGAGCCAATGAAAATGGAATGCGTATGAATGACTACAGAGGCAAACTGAACATGGCCAAATGGCTGACCAAGTCTTTCGGAGCAGCATTGTTTTAATTTTCAAACAAATTAGTTGTTGAACATAACTTTAGAACAAATTATGTTCGACAACTGAGGTTCCATTATATATATATATATATATATATATATATATATAGATAGATAGATAGATTGATAACTAAAGTCAGGGAAATAAAAGTGACACTTGACATTTACTGGCAATTAGAAGTAGGGAAGGTGAGAAAAGATATGTACATAAAAGATGATATTTATATATATATATATATATATATATAGTAAAGTTGGCAACCATAGTTGAGAGTGACCCAATACCAGACATTGGCCTAGCGGTTAGAGTGTTCGCCAATCGCCCGGGAGACCTGGGTTCAATCCCAGGTCGAGTCATACCAAAGACTCAAAAATGGTACTTGATGCCTCCTTGCTTAACACTCAGCAATATAAGGTACGGATCAAGGGTAAAGTGGAGCAATCCAGGGAAAGGAGTAGCGCCCTCCCCTACACCTTGGTGTAGTAGCTATCGAAAAGGGAGCCTTCGGGTCACCCTCGACTATGGTCGCCTACTTTACTTTTTTATATATAAATCTTCAATCAGAGTATATTCACTGAAAAAAAATAAGGTGCTTATAATGGATATAGAACACGAGTTTTCATGCTTCTAAAATCCAGAAAGTTTAATTTTTTTCAGTGTTATAATCTTTATACATACATACATACATACATACATACATTATATATATATATATATATATATATGTAAGAGAGGCATACTTAGGATAATAGTTATCATCATAGGAAATAGATTGAGTGAAAGTTCAAATCCTCAACAAGGCTATTTGCATTTCACTTCATACTAAAGTCTTTGGGAAAGGCATGAAGTGGGGGAATCCTCCATGGCAGGGGAGCTAATGTGCTGGTTTACAAGATTGTAGTAAGTGAGTTCCAACTCCAGTCACACAATTAAACTCACTTTCAGACTAATAACCTTTGGAAAGATATGAATTCCCTTATCTCCCCAGCCATGTTATAAATAGTAGTACAACTGTTGGATGGCTTTGCTATTAAACAACCCATGAAGGTTGATATACAATTAAACAAAGAAACCAAAACCAAAATAGAAAGGCATGAATCCATCTGTTTTCCCTCTAGTTATGCATAGATAGTTGGGAAGACTATTATTTAGCAACCACTGTAGTTATAAAGCAACCACTCCAAGAGAAGGAAAACTCTGAATTCAAACCAACTGTCATCATCATCATGTCGCGCTGGTAGCATGGATATCCCTGACCCTCTCTCGCCACTCCTCTCTATCGTTCATCGCCCTAGGTAGGTCTTCAGGACAACATCCCGTATCCTCACTTAGCTGCGGAATGTATGTTCGTGCTGGTCGTCCTGCTTTTGCACGGCCATGTGTGGGGGTCCATAAGAGTACATCTCTTATGAGCTCGTCCCTGCTTCTCCAGCAGTGTCCTGCATGTCTGGTTCGTCTAACTTGAATAGTTTTCGTGATAGGGGGCAGGTGGCCGTACAGTTGGTGTCTTGTGGGGTGTTGCCGCCAGGACTTGTTCAAGATTGCGTGCAGCATTCTTGTGTAATTGCCGTCTAGCTTCTTCTCCAGCCGTTTTGTTAGCGTCCATGTAGTGCAGCCATATATCAGTATTGAGATGACCGCTGCCTGGAAGAAACTGCGTTTCAAGTTGATCTATTTGATTCATTATGGAGGGGTTCGGTAAATATATAAATAGCTATGAAGAAAATTATATTTGTGTGTGTGTATGTGTGTATATGTATGTGTGTGTGCGTGCTTAAGAATAACTTAGTCTTTTATATACAATATGTTTTATTTTCCCAACACAAATCTTTTGTCCTTATCACATATATATACATATATATACATACACACACATATATATATATATATATTGAGAAAAATTGAAAAACAAAGTAATAAAAAATGAAAAAATTATTGTGAAGGAAAGTCTATGTTAAGTATTTCGGTTTTAATGAACCTTCATCTGGAGTTTTTTTTATTATACATCCATCATTGTTCTATCAACACTTGGTATCCCCACTCTAAAGTCCTGATGAAGGTTCATTAAAACCGAAACGTTTAACGTTGACTTTCCTTTACAATAAATTCTTCACTTTTGAAAACTTTGTTTTTCAATTTTTCTCCATACTGTTGGATTTCTTTCCATTATTTACTTCCATATATATATATATATATATGTATAGTAAAATTAGATGGAAACTCAAACCTGGTTAAGTTGTCCTAATAAATTTATTTTGGCAGAGAATATTACTATACTCTCCATCTTGTCAGATGACTTTTTACATGCTATACTTGAAGTTGCAGAATAGCAAATGTGGAATTACAGTTCATATGTGAAAAAAAAAAAAATGAATTTCCATCTAATTACACTATACACTGAATGTGGATTTTGTTATATACTTGCAAAGGAATAAGTGATGTAATAATAGCCATACATCAAGCACTCACATAGATTTGTATGATATTCCTCATTTTTATCATTAAGGGTTTCGAACTATTGTCTTCATCTTTATTGTTATTTCCACAATGTTTCGGCTGATATGTTCTCCAGCCTTCTTCAGGTGTTTGTTAAACTCAGGAACCTTCACGGAACTTCGAACTACATCCTTTATTGAATCAACAGTGGTCGTTTGTTCTGAATCCGTTAGCCATAACCGGATACAAGTGTTAAGTATTCCTGTATTGTTATTTGAAAACCCTTAATGATAAAAATCATCAAGCTTCATCTCAGAAATTTAGACAACTGATATTCCTCATATTCTATACAAGAATAATCCACACCCACTGTCTTTGGACGTTGACTGAATATTATGAAAAAAAAAAAATATGTATATATATATAAGGAAATAAAACATACAGGTACATAGTCCCAAATGAGTGCACCTCATCTTGGGCATAGCCAGGTTCTAAAGTTATGAGAGTGATCACATGCAAGTAAAACACTCTCCATACTCGCCAGACATAGCTTTATGTAATTATTTCCTGTTTCCTCAATTGAAACTTTTATGTTTATAGAAACATTAAATGAAATATGACAATAAGACTTCATTTTGTTTAAAAGAGTAATTTAACAAGTGCTTCTATCAATTGAAAACTTGCTGGAATAATTGTATTGATTGACAATGAGACAGTTTTGAAGAAATTCTGTGTTTCATTCACTGTTAAATTCTGTCTTGATAAATACAATTTCAGTCTTGATACTTTTTGAACTCACTGTTATATAATTCCTTAATCCCTTTATTGGTCAAGATGTCTGATGTTTTTCACATCACTGACAAGTATGTATTTATTTCAAAGGAAGAAGGTATCTTGTGTTACAGATACTATAAATGGCTATAGAAGCCTGATTAATGTAATGGTCATTATCATTGTAGGAAATGAAATCAGTGGCCCGAGGTAAAATCTATTTGCATGGCCTAATAAGTGGAGTGTTTGCCAATCCCTGGTCGAGTCATACCAAAGAATCAAAAAATTGTACTTGATGCCATCTGGCTTAACACTAAGCATTATAAGGTATGGATAAAGGGTAAAGTGGTGCAATCCAGGGAATGGAGTAGTATCCTTCCTTACACCTCAGTGTAGTAGCTATTGAAAAGGGAGCATTTGGGTCACCCTCGACTAAGGTTGCCAACTACTATATATAGTTAAAATTAAGGGATCAGAAGGTAGGAAAGGTGAGAAGAAATATGTATATAGATGATGAGAAAAATATTGTAAAAAAGCAGGTGATGTATAGGATGTTTTTCATATCACTAACCCAATGCATTTCCATTCCATTCTTGATACTGTCTTTCTTAACCATACTGGTCTAGATTACTTGATTTCATCTTATCATCATGGAGGTTTTCCAAGAGGTCATTTCCAGTGTGAACCTTATAACATGTCCAGCCCAGTAGATCTGCTTTTGGTACTCAGCAGTCATATTCTTCACTTCAATCTAGAATTACCTTACTGTGGATATGTTCACATATCAATATTCCCAATGTGGATCTTTCCATAACCTTGTGTTATAACCAATCATTGTTCTTCCTTCTTCATGGTAGCCTATCATGTGTTGAGGGAGGCCCTGTGATGTAATAGCTAAAGGGTTGGACTGCAGCCTCAGAGTAAGTGAGTTCAAACTCCAGCCACATGATTATATTCTCTTTCAAACTAATATCCTTGAGAAAAGTATGAACCTCTTTATCCTCTCCCAGCTATAGGTTAAATAGTATCACTGCTGTTCTTCTATTTGGATGACTTTGGTATAAAGGTTGATATGCCATTAAACAAAGAAACCAAACTATCTTTTGTTTGTGTATAATGTTGAAGGTAAAACAGTGATATTAAGGAGACTTTGTAATATCAAAAAATTAAAAGAAAATAAATAATAAAACAGTCTTAGGGAACCTTTTGAATGCATGGAGTCCTGGGCAAAAAATCAACTAATTTACACTTTTCTCTGCTAAGTCAGTACTTAATGGTATGTTATTATCTATCATCATCAAATATCAATGAGTTACCATGTTTATTTTAGAAAGATAGATAAAATTATTGCATGATGATGAAAAAGGTAGATGATGACATATTGGTGAATAAAAAGCTTTTTTTCCTCTCGCAGCATTACAGGAGTTTTTCACCAATAAATGAAGCCGGCCCATTTTGATGCCTCCCAGTCCCAAACCTTCCAAATTGCATAATGGCAGCACCAATATTATAGCCAAAGACTGGTGGGATCTTCTGGCAGACAGCTCCCATGGAAACAAGTTACTACCCCTCACTCCTGACATTAAATCAATTTGTGTGAAAATCTGTTTTGCTTATCTTGTTTACCTGCATTTAATACATAAAAGGTAGAAGTAGAAAGAAAAAGAAAGAAGGAAGCGTAAAGTTGGAGAGAAAAAGAATAAGAGAGAGAGGGTGGATGATAGAAAATGAGAGGTTGTAGGAGAGGGAGTTTGGGAAAGGAAATGTAGAAAAAAACAAGTTGGTGAAAAGAGGATGAAGATTGGGGAGAGTGAGAATGTGAGAAAGAGAAGTAATAGAAATTAAGAAGAGGTAAGAGATAGAGTTTAAGAAAGAGAAAAAAGAAAGTGAAAGGCAGAGGAAGAAAGGGAAGGAGAATGGGAGAAGCTGGATGGACAAGTGATAGAAATCATGAAATGACAGAAGGTGGAGTATGTGAAAGAAAAGAGGAAAAAAGAAAGTCATGATAGATGAAAGAGAGGGTAAGAAGAAAAGGAAAAGAAAGCAAGAATATGGGGGTGTATAAAGAAAGGGTTTTTCATCTCACAATTTAATAATACTGAGAGGTGAATTGCATCCTCACAGAGTACCTGTTACTTATCACCTCACTCAGTTGCAAAGGAAAGCTCAAAGATGAAGGAAGAAGATTTGAAGATGAAATGCAAAAGAAAAGCAAAAGAAGATAAAAGATTTAAAAGGAAGAGTTAAAGAAAGAGAGAAGGTAGCAAGAGAATGAAAAGTGGAAGATGTTAAAGAATATGAGAAAGTAGCAATAGGAGGGAAAGTAAGAGGCGTTGGAGAATGAGAGATAGGAGTAGTAGAAGGAAAAGTGGGAAGATTTAGAGAAAGAGAGAAGGTAGCAAAAGAATGAAAAGTGGAAGATATTAAAGAATATGAGAAAGTAGCAATAGGAGGGAAAGTAAGAGGCGTTGGAGAATGAGAGATAGGAGTAGTAGAAGGAAAAGTGGGAAGATTTAGAGAAAGAGAGACGGTAGCAAGAGAATGAAAAGTGAGAGGTGTTGAAAAATGAGAGAATGGAGCAGTAGGAGGAAAAGAGGAAGAGAGTAAAAAGAAAAAAAGTTGACTTCAGAAGTACTTTAGCCATTACACTATGGGGATTCCTTCTTCTGAAGTATTGTTATAGAAGGTAAAAAATGATGGTATAGCTGGATAAAGAAGAGGGAAAGAGAGAGGTGAAGAGAAATGTGAGGAGATGGAATATTAAAGGAAGTGAATGAAAGAGAGGAAGTCTGGAAAGGAAGATAGAGGGAACAAAGCAAAAGGGGGTTGTATGCAAAACTAGAGGTAGAAAAAAGAAAGTTAAAATGAGGTGATAGGTGAAGAGAAGAAAAGAATAAAGAACAGTAGAAAAGAGAGTATTAGATTTTAAAATAAGAGAGAATGGGGAAGGAAAAAGGCAGATAAAGAATGAGGATAAGTATGATAGAGAGAATTGGTGAAAGAGTTGGGAAAAAGAAAGGAAGAGAAGGATGAGTATAACAAAGAAATAACTGAAAAGCAGCAGAAGGGAGAAGATGAGGAGTAAAAAGGGGAACGAATTGAATTTAACTAAAGATTTGTTTGATATCAAAAGATAATGCAGACTGAACCTAATTAGAATAGCTCAAACTTTCTCTCTCCCTCTATATTACTGACATAGATGTAGACATTAATAAGACATAAACATATGTAGATATATTCCTTTACAAAAATATGGACACCTTTGTCAAATCTCTCTCTCTCTCTTTCTCTCTCTAACTGTGCACAAATTAACAAGCTCAAAATCATTTAAGAGTGATGTTATCAACGAGCTATTTGCTTACAAATCATGTATATATATATATATAACATGATTTTGCATTAGAATACCCATATGAGTTAATATGCTATAAACCACCAACCAACCCACCAACCAACCAACTCTCTCTTCTCTCTCTCTCTCTTTATATATATATATATATATATATATTTATATATATGTGTGTGTGTGTTTGTGTGTGTATAAATGTATGTAGATACATGCATACTTGCATGAATAATTTTTAATAGAAATTCACACGTACGTAATGCATTATACACATCACACGCACACACGCACATACATGTGTATATATATATATATATATATATATATATCCTAGATGAGGATATTTGCATTTTACTTCGCTCTTATACACTTAAAAAAGGCATGAATCAATATTTTCTCCTCCCCAACAGTGGGTAAATCGTTAGGTAGACCAGGTCTTTTAGTCTTAAAAATGCAACCTGTCTAGGAGAAGGAAAACTCTATTCAAACCAACAGCAGTCTACTTAAAAATTGACCCTGTGTCACATCTTGCCTATGGGAAAAAAACGTTTGTTAGTGTAATGATTATTGTTTTGGAAATGGAATGGATAACATGAGATAAAACCCTAGACGATGTTGTTTGCATTTCATTTTGTACTAATGCCCTTTGAAAAGGTATGGATCTATTTGTTCTCACCCCATCTATAGGTGATATATTAGAGGAGACTGGGTTCTTTATCTTTGGTATGGCACCAGTCTTGAAGAAGGAAATCTCTGAATTCAAACCAGCTGTACTCAGCTCAACAATTGACCTTGTGTCATATCCTGCTTATGGTGGATGGGTTTAGTAAATGCACACACACACACAAATGTATATAAAAGGATCATTGAAAAGGTTCTAAGCCTCACCCTGAAAGAATATCTGAAAATAAAAAAAGTAATTCAGATTTTGGTCTTGATTTCTGTGCAACTAAAGCCCATACAAAAGTTAGAGGTAAGCAATAAACCTAAAATCTGGGTGAGGCTTTGAACTTTTGAAAGACCTTTGCATATATATGAGTGTGTGTGTGTGTATGTGTGTGCAAAGGGTGCTTGGTTGGGATACATAAATTTGTATACATATTTATATTAGTAAGTTTTCATGAATATAAATGCATTTATGGTTCTATGTCTCTTTAATTATATAGATACCTGGGGTACCAGGTATTTGAGAATACTGATTCGTGTTTTTATCTATGGAAGATGCCTAAATCCTATGTTACATAGTATGTGCCAAATTCTAACATTCCCAAGAGTATTATTAAGGCAGCTTCAAATTTGACTCAGGAAATGAAAAGGCATATTCTGCTAGTATTATATGACGGAAAGAGATCTCTTCTAATTTATCATATACACAAAATAATGATTGCAACTGGCATTCACGAGAGCATTCACTGGATGTTATCAGAACAGGGACTTTCTTCAAAATGGAAAAAGGGGTCTCTGCACAAAGGATCAGTGCATAGTGAACTGTTGATCAAATTTGTCAAAAAATAAAAATAATCAAAAGTAATTCAGCCTATCCGTGACTTTCAAGGTAAAAAACAAAGAAAACCCAATTTGATCTGATCAAAAGAGAAAAACAATATAAAAGACAAATTTCTCGACTGTAGGGACAGATCAAAAGAAGGCAGGCAAGAGTCCACAGACCAGAACTCCAACTGAGAGAGAGAGAGAGCGACAGAGACAGAGACAAAGAGAGACCAAGGCAAAACTTGAAACCATGCATCACCCACATTGACTTTCCTCTTCTCCGCTTTGAAGGAAGCGACTAAACCATAAATCACTAAACACACCTCTCCTCTCCACACTTGTAGCATCTGATTGACCGTGAGTCCAACAATGTTACCACTATTAAGCATAGGACATTTTTTTTCTACCTTTTAATTCCATATCAACACGTTTTTACAAACCCAGCTATTTGAACTTTTTACTCATTTGTTTCCAATACAATTGTTAAAATTTTTACGTGTCTTTGCGTTCTTTGCTTTTGCAACTGTGTTTATTTCTTTCCTTGCAACCATATGCTGATATAAAACTCGTGCCACCAGCTGCTGACAGTAGTAACTCTGAGATTACTAACTTCTTGGAAGTTGTCAGGTTTTCATGTTCAAGGTCAGCAATGATTATTGATTCAGTGATTTTCTTCACCTTTTTTCTTAATGAACATATACAGGGAGTAGTTCCACATGTCACTGGTATTTAAGTAATTGATGAATGGACTAGAAACTAATATCTATATGACTATGGTTTACAATACTGGTGAAAATAGCAAAAAGTTTTATTTAAATGCTATTCTTATTAGTGGTAATTCTCACATCATCATCATCATTATCAAATCATGCTGATAGTACAAATTCCATCAGCCCTGATTGTCCATCCAGTGTAGTTTAACTTTGTTAAAGTTAAGGCAGTGAAACCATATACTAGTACTGATATGGCTACAAGAATTTTCCTTTTATTTTATCAGGGAGATCCGATTTCCATATCGTCAATAACTTCATGATAGCTGTCCATACTTTTCCTATTCACACATTGACATCACTTTCAGTAGACGAGATATTGCAATCTAGGTATGTGAAATGATTGACTAATTTCAGAGGCTTATCATTTTATGTGGAGATAACACCATCTTGATTAAAACTCATGAACACTGTTTTATCTGAGTTCATGTTGGGTCTGATACCTCTGGCTGTTTGTTTCAGGCTATGCAGCCAAGATTTGGCTTGGGCTGGTATACCAATGAGAAGAGCTAGATCATCTGCACAGTCTGCATCTGTTGGATATTGTCAGCAGCTTCTTGCTTTTTTTTAGTGCAAGACCATTTTCTTTCAATAGATCTAATGATGTTTGTAATATTTAATCAAGTCAGATCATTGAATAAAATTTTAAAATTTATTGAAACAGTAACTTTTGCTTTCTTTACTCTATTCATCCCATTGGTCTAATGAGTAGAGTGTTTCCTAATAGTTCAGGAGACCAGGGTTCAAACCCAGGTCAAGTTATACCAAAGAATCAAAAAATGGTACTTGATGCCGCCTTGCTTAACACTCAGCATTATCCGCTACGAATCAAGGGTAAAATGGAGCAATCCAAGGAAAGGAGTAGTGCCCTTCCCTAAACCTCAGTTTAGTAGCTATTGAAAAGGGGTCCTTTGGGTTACCCTCAACTGCAGTCGCCAACTTTACTTTTTACTTACTATATTCATAAAGAACACTTTAATGTATATATCTGCTCAATTCTTCTTTGGAGACTTCCCATTGCCTAATGGCTAATCTGCTAGGCTTCAACAGTGTAGTAAGCAAGATCAAACACAAGTCATGGTATTACATTCACTTTCAGAGTAATACCCATGTGAATGGTATGAACTTCCCTAAATTCCTCAGCTATGGGTTAAATAGTACCATAACTGTTCTTTTACAAGGGTAGCTTTGTCTTTAAATAACCCTCAAAAGTTGATATGCCATTAAAGAAAGAAACCAACCCAAACTGTTCCCGTATAGAGATCATGATGCTGGACTTTGATTTCTGGGAACAGGAAATAGTCACAATGAATCAGATCAGAGAAGTAAGGGGGCTGCGTTACCACAGGAATATTTTCGGAGCTAAAAACTTACATATGGAGAGAGTATGCACTGAAGTTATGTACCAAACCAATTCTTTGACCACAAGCAGGTCAATTTTTTCACAAAAATAAAATTAGTATAAGAAAATTCTATTTATGACTCAATATGAATTATATGATGCATTTCAGATCATTGTATTACAAATGTAATTATCATAATTATGAAGGTCAGCTGATTTTCCTGGGCCTGAAATAACTAGCAATGCAATTTTTTCTTTCATTATTAACACTGCAAGCAAAATTTATCTAAATCAATATTTTAAGGCATGAAAATAAAACAAAGCTATTAAAGTGAGTGAGTTAAATAATTATTCATGATGGTTCGAGTGAGGATGCCTAGTTCAAACAAAATGAAGGATATGTGGCTTATTCTGGGAGAATTTTCTATTGGTTTGAAATAGATAGATTTGAGAGAATGAACCCAAAAGCCCTTCCTGAACACTCACACATATATACATAACACTTTTTGCATGCTTGTTGTACGCTTGTTTATCTGTCTGTCTGTCAGTCTGTTCATCTAAATAGACAGATCAGAGAGTGAGCCGAAAAGTTCATAGGCAGACCAAGATTAAATAATGGAATGTGACCAAATGAGGTTCGTTTTTCAAAATAGTCTCTCCTAAGACTATGTAACATTATAATTGGGAATCACATACTTCTTCCATCTGTGTTGCAGTGCTTGGATCCCTTTGGTAAAAAAGTCATCAACAGCAGATGAGACATCATCATATTAACTTTTCAGCCCATCCTTTTATGTAAGTGGGAAAAAAGAATGAGTATTCTGTCTTTTTTTAATAATACTTCTTCTTTATTAGCAGATGTCAGTTGCAGAGGAGAATAACAATTTTCATATTTGAAACAGAATATGACAAAATGAATCGAAGGTGTCATCCATGGCCAAGAAAAGGAAATATTGTAAGTGGCCAGTCACTATAAAGATGGCTGAGTTTGTCCAGAAGGTTCAAGACATTATCAGCAAATTTATGAAGGCCATCACTAAACAGGTTCCGGTAGCAGAGTTCACAGTCAGAAATGGGTCACCCAAGGAGAACACAATTCAATAGTGATGAGACCTGAGATAATCATGTGCTGGTTTGTGCTTTCAGTTTATTTAGATATATATCTGTGCATGAATGTTTATGTATGTCTAGTTGTAGGATCGATAGATAGATAGATTATTTATTTTAATAGATAGATGGATTATACAAATAAATATATATGCATGTATACCCTGGGTCATCTTTAGAAAAACAGATGTATTTCTTATTTATATTATTTACTTATCTCAGATGAGCATCCTCATCTCAGTTGTTATATTCACAATGTTTCAAGTGGAGCACCTTCTTCAGGTTTTTTTTTCATAACCTGAATCTCTTGAATCAACATTTTTCGTTTGGGAGATGCCTGCGCACTGAATCTTAAAATAACTTTTTTATATGTTTGTTTTTTTTCATCCTTAATCAAGAAAATTAAGTAGAAATTGTTTAAAAAAATCACTTTTGTGTAATGGCCACAAAAAAACAAAACAAAAATAGCTCATAAATTATGGGAAAAAATGTTAACACACATAAATCAAGATTAATTAAATTACCAACTATGAGTAAAGAAACCTGAAGGAGTCCCAAGGTTTTGGTTCGGTTTGGTTTGGTTCGGTTTGATAGCATTTCAACCACTGTAGGTTTTTTAATACCTCATTCATTTTTATACATATCAACAGTTCTATTTCAAACAATTCAGTTTAGCATGTCAACAAAGTTAAATGATTCCAAGTATTGCTATGTATAACTAACAATTTAATTAAACAGTCATTTGTTTACACACAGTTAAATGATCAAACAATTCTATTTAAAACAATTCAATTTAGCTTAAGCAAGATTTTTTGTTTGCATAAAAAAACAGTTAATTTCAAACATTTCATTTTAGCATAATTACATTGTTTAGTTCTATTTTACCCGTGCTACCACTTTGGGACAAAGTGGACCTGGGAGCAATGACAATGAAGGTGTACTCCGTATTCCCGAAAGCTTGAGCATTACTGAAGCTTAACAATCAGATATTTTAGTATCATATCCAGGACACTCATTAAGGGAATCTTCCCCTCTACAGAGATGCAGTCGGTGTAATCCACTGTCCCAGCTGACAGGGTCATTAGTCATTTGTTTACACATAGTTAAATGTAAAAACAGTTGTTTCAAACAATTCTGTTCAGCATAAGCCCACCATTGAAATGTCAAACAGTTCTATTTGGACCACAGATAGGACCCTATCAGGTGCTTCCACTTCAGATCAAAATGGGCCTGGGAACAATAGCAATGAAGAGCTACTCTTCATTCCCTTAAGCTCCAGCATTACTGAAGCCTCACCATCAGATTGGTTAGTGTCATATCTAGGACACTCATTTGGGAAGTCTTACCCCTCTGCAGAGATGCAGTCGATGTATTCTGTAGACCTAGCTGACTGGGCAAAAGTCCCAAGGGTATAATGGCTGAAATATTGCGAATATAACAACTAAGATTTGTAGACAAGTAAAAAATTGAGTAAATTTAGTAGGGAATTTTTCATATATATATATATATATATATATATATATATATCTGTCTGTGTAAGTATATACATCATATATTGGGTCTGTGTAATTATATCCATAATGTATTATATATATGTGTGTCTGTATATATTTGTGTCCATATATTATATATTATATACTTATCTGTCTATGTAATACATTATAATCTTGATCTGCAAACAAATGAAAATTATTGCATATTGTTGTATACCAGAATGTAGATTGTATCAGTACATTAATATATCTAAATTAGTGGTTGGAGCTTAGTGCAAAGAAATTGGAATAACTTGATGGTTTTTTTAAAGGTCTCCAAAGATATGACTGATTGTCTCCGTAGTATTGAGATTCCTGTCCCCAAAGTATTGTGATTCCCTATCTCTGAAGTATTGTGATTCCAATTGTCTATTGCTCTAACCAGTGGTAAATAAGTAGTCATGGATCAGTTTTCCTACGAGTGAAGAAAGGTATGATAGGTTTGTTCACAACACATTTATAAGAACTCCTCATGTCAGAAATTCAGAAAGAGAATTTATATATATATATATATATATATATATATATTTCCTTCCCTTCATCATCATCAACAAGTCATAGTGATAGCATAGTTTCCCTTGACTCCTTCTTGGATTCATCCTTATCATCCATCACTCTTGGCAGGTCCTCTAGATGACATCCAGTGTTCACATATAGCCGATGAATATAAATTTTAGTTGGTTGACCAACATGAGTGTGTCCATATATGGGGGCCCATAGAAGAATTTTACTTAAGAGTTTGTCTGCTTCACAAGTGGTGCTCAGCATTTCCTATTCATCTTACTTGGATGGTTTGTGAGATGGGAGGCAAGTAGCCGTACAGCTGCTGTTTTGTGGGATGCTGCTTGCATGATTTGTTCAAAACAGCACATAGCATCATTGTGTGGTTTCCATGAAATGCTTATTAAAGTTCAGGTGGTGTAGCCATACAGTAATACTGACATGGCTACAGTTTGGAAAACTGTTTATTTATCATCCCTTATGCATTAATATATATATATATATATATATATATATATATATATATATATATATTTGTGTGTCTCTGTGATGTAGGGTTTGATAGATAGATTATACAAATAAAAGAATACACATATATACATAGGCTCATCTTTAGACTATATATATATATATATATATGGACTGGTAGCTCAGTGGTAAAGTTTTGGCTCTGCTTTCTGTAGTTACTGGATCAATCTACAGTGGGCAGGATCACAGTATATGCTGCTGATGAGACCTAATAAGATCGAAACAGCTGTCCAGTATTTCCGTATTTTGTGTGCAAGTGTTTGCAGGATTTTCTGGTTGTGGTAATTCAATTCACAATAATAGTCTTTAATTGTCCAAATTTCTTTGATGAAGCCTCCTCCTCCCCCTCCTCCTCCTCTTCCTTCTCTTTCTCCTCCTCCTTCTCTTTCTCCTCTTCCTTCTCTTTCTCCTCCTTCTCTTTCTCCTCTTCCTTCTCTTTTCCCCTCCTTCTCTTTCTCCTCTTCCTTCTCGTTTCCCCCTCCTTCTCTTTCTCCTCTTCCTTCTCTTTCTCCTCCTCCTCCTTCTCTTTCTCCTCTTCCTTCTCTTTCTCCTCCTCCTCCCCTCATCCAACTACTACTACTAAATTCTCATTCTTACTTTCTTTGAAACCTTTATGGGACTACTGTTACAACTACTACTACTATATTTTCCAACTTTACTTTTCTTTAAATAATCACTGGCTGTAAAACAACTTGAGAATTGCAATGAAAAGCAACAAAAATAATCTAAAACCAAAAAAGATTAAAAAAATTAATGATAGAAATGCTTTATATAAGAAAGTTATACAACTTAATACTATTATGTCTATTTCTATTATGAGGTTATTAACTGGCAAAGAATCCTGATTATCTCTTGTGGTTATTTTAACAACTGTCCAAGTCAAAGATTCAGCTGCCAGTACTTCTCCTCTTCAAAAGCACCTTCCCTATAAAGGACATTTTCTATGACACTTTTTTTTTTCATCAGACTGTCTTCTTTCTAATTCACTTTGATATATTGCTCAGTCAGCTGGGGCTGTAGAATACACTGACTGCACCTCTGCAGAGGGGTATGACCCCCCACCATAACGAGTGTCCTGGATATGACACTAAACAATCTGATGGTGAGGTTCCAGCAATGCTGGAGCTTTGGGGAATGCGGAGTACCCCTTCATTACCATCGCTCCCAGGTCCACTCTGGCCCGGAGTGGTAGCACCTGATAGGGCCCTATCTATGGGTTAAATAGAACTAACAGCATACTTATGCTAAACTGAATTGAGTAAACTGAATAGCTTAAAATAGAAATGTTTTTCACTATTAAACCATACTTACACTTAAACTGCGTGCTGATGCTTAACTGAATTATTTCAAATAGAACTGTTTTTCGACATTAAAACTGTATTTACACTTAACTGAATTATTACATATAACTGCTTGAATAGTTTGAAATGGAAATGTTTTTGACAATTAAACTGTGTACTTATGCTAAACTTAACTGTTTTCAATAGAACAGATTATTTACATAAAAATGGATTTGGCGTTAAATAACCTACAAAGGTTGATAAGCCATAAAACCAACAAACCAAACCAAACAAACCAAACTTTGATATAGAAATTTAATAGAATTACTAAAATTCTGGTACTTGAGCAAAATAAATCTTACTTCTATTCTGATATTGAAAAAAGTACTGAGCAAAAAAAAAAAAAAATTCAAAAACATTGCAAGAATAGATTATTAAACAAAAACCAGTGAAATAAAGACTTAAATAACAAAAATTAAATCATTTTCCATTAACATAATTTGTTGCTTTGCTTTTGAGTCGCCAATCATTCATAGTTTTCACTAAATGTTTGGAGTTTTTGGCAAAATTTTGCTGGTGTATGATCAGCACTCTTGACTTTAAACAATAAAGATTTTTAAAAAAATCTATTTATTAAAGATTATATTACTTAGGAATGGTTTCTGTTACTTTTAGTAAAAAAAAAAAATTTAAATAGCAAACATCTTGACTGAAACTAAAGATTCACTGATGAGGAAAACAAGATAGAAGCTATGTTTGCTGAACATAAAAGCATCTTGCTTTTCAATGTTGCGGCTATGTTTCAAAATATATCAGATTCCCTAGTTATCTAAGGACATATAGATGATCCTAAACACACTGAGTTCCCACTGTAACAGTAGTACATGAAGATATTTATTTATTGGGTTCCCATCCATGATGATATTGATGATTCTATTTAAGAAGTGGTGAAGTATACTAATTACTATTTCATAGTCATCACTATTATATCAAGGATTTGGATGTTAAAAAAATTCTGTTTAGCACAAATGCAGACCCTACAAAGCATAATTCTGTTGCACATTGGACAGGAAATTGCTTTATTCTTTGAGTTTGAATATTTGAAGCATATTGCTCGACTAAAAATCTTGCTATTATTGGTTTGTTTGATGGTAGGAAACATATTTAGTCGAGCCACTACTTTCCAAGGATCAGTATTGGTATAGAAATAAATATATATAAAAAAATCATAAATTTTTTTTTCACAATTTGAAAAAATGTTGCAAATTTTTATAAGTAATTTAGTATTGCTATATTTGTTCCAACATGTACTGAGCCCATTTTAAAAATCTGTTACTGTTCTGGTGGTTACATAACTTTTTTATACTAACGCAAGATAAATAAGTAAATAAATATACACACACACATATTTATACATATATATATATATATATATATATATAGATAGATATATATATATACATCACACAAAAAAAAGCTCAAGACAAGCACACACACACACACACACACACACACACACACACACACACACACACACACACACACACACACACACACAACTACCTAGGGTAAAACAAGGAAAACATATGAAATGTCAAAGACTAATTAGGGGTAAGACTGACTAAAATAGACACACTCAGAGAAAGGAAGAGTGACCCCTATATAAACCCAGACAAAACTGAAAACCATTCAAACAAGTGAGAGGTCAAGTCTCAATGAATATTCCATTCACATGGCCATATGCTGTACATGTTCTCTGACAAAAGCAACGAACTAGAAACATACATATATGTAAGAATGAAATAAACAAATAAATCTTTAAAGAAATACAAATTTCTTTGTGGCCCTATTCATGTTAAAATATATACATGTATATACATGTACATATATATATATATATATATATATATATATATATATATATATATATATATATAGTTTTTTTTAATTTTTATTTAATAGCATATCAATATTTATGGGTTATTTAATCGCAAAGCCATACTTATAGAAAAATAGTAATGGTACTATTTATCCCATAGCAGGAGGT
The DNA here is from genome assembly GCA_963585895.1 of Sepioteuthis lessoniana. NCBI lineage: Eukaryota > Metazoa > Mollusca > Cephalopoda > Myopsida > Loliginidae > Sepioteuthis > Sepioteuthis lessoniana. The sequence goes on along the minus strand of CAUZXS010001766.1, from coordinate 87,033 downwards.
ATAAGAGGTTTCATACCCTTCCCAAGGGTATTTGTCAGAAAATGAGTGTAATAGCTCAACTAGAGTTTGAACTCGCTTACTATGATGTTGCAGTTTTAGCACATTAGCCACTACACCATAGGGACTCTACTCCTATATACATATATATTTTTTTCTTTTATTAATGTATATATGAATTCTCAACAACCAGGAAATTAATTTTGACCCTATTTTCATCCCTAATAAATGTATGCATCAATTAAAACAGAACATTTTCAGGATCATTGAAAGAATCCTCCATTAACAATAATTGCTTTATGATATTGGCATGAAATCATTAAAGCATAATTATGAAACTCAACAAAGACAGTTATTGAACGATATGAAGAATGAAATATAATCTATAAAAGACTTTAAAATACAAAAAGCTTACCAAACTCCATGGTGCTTTTTTTCTAGAATATCTAGAAATTTCTCTGCATGAGACAGAGCAACCACCAATTAACATTTGAATACAATAAAAGCACAAATCACACAAGTTTAAATAACAGTATTCAGATATCTACATGTGTAATAATGAAAAAGAGTCAGGCAAAGTATATATATTTGCTTGGACAAATACATATGCATACACTCCTTAAAAACACCATATGTTTAAACAACCCAATAAGATAATTGAAGCTAATTGTCATTGATTAAACTCATTAACTCATGAGATTTTCATTCCTTATTGGCTGGTTTGAAGATAATTTGTCATTGTTCTTTAAGAGAAATATTCTAAAGAGAAGTTGTAAATGACAAGAGAGGTTGACAATTTGCATATAATGGTATCCTTTTGAGTTTTGAATAGAATGGCACTATTCAAAGATTTGTATAAAATGCTGTTATTCAGATGTGTGGATAGAGTAGTGTTATTTAAAGGTTTATCATCTTCTAAAGATTTGTCTATAATGGTATTAGTTAAGAGGGGTGGAAATGAATATTATTAAAAAGTTCAGAAAAGAACAGTATCATTTAAAAATTTGAATAGATTGGCATTAAAAGTAAAAGTTTGGAAAGAATGGAATTACTTGAAGGTTTGAAAATGTCTAGAAAAGGATGGTATGATTTGAAATAGTGAATTGGAAATGTTTGATGATTGGTAAGATATTTACTCCAGTTCCAACTATCAATTGAACTAAATGGAAGGAAAAACAAAATAAATTCAATTACACATACAAGAACATTTAATATTTCATATGCACATGCCATAATAACAAATATCCAAACATGTCCCAATAGATAACACTATGCATATATTGTTCCATGAAAAAGCAGAATATGAAAGGGATACAAAATAGTAAAAGTCTTACTTGATAAATGTAGGGAATATTGCCATGTGACTTTACAGTTCACTGGTATGAACCAGAGACAATGTCTACTCGTCAAAGACCAGAGGCAAAAAGAGGTGGAGAATGGTTTCCTGAAACTGTCATGTGACACCCTATATTATGACACCTGACTCCCTAATGGACATGCTAATTCTCTAAGAGATATAACTATTTCTTGTATGTGGATAGAATGGTATTATCTCAAAGTTTGGTCAGAATGGTACCTTTTAACTGCTTGCTTATAAGCTGCTTAGGTGTCAAATGCATTCTCTACACCCAATCGGAAAACACTATTCTGCATCCTTTTCATAAATAACATATATTTAAAATTATGAATAATACAAAAGTAGCTTCATTGCAGGCCTCTTTGTTGAGTGTATTTGAAACTGTTTGTAAAGAGGACAAAAGTTTAGATAAAACTGAATTATTCATACTGGTGTCTATATATTTAAGTCTGGAGGTAAATATGGAAATAAATCCAACGGTATGAACAAAGAAAGTAGAAAAAACAAAATAATGCAAATTTGATGAATTTATTATGCTAAATGTTTCAGTTTTAATTGCAAACATTCATTGTTGTCTAAACAACATTTTTCATGATTTTAAAGTCCTGATGAAGGTAATTAAAACCTAAACGTTTAACGTTGACTTTCCATCATAATAAATTCATCAAATTTGGATTATTTTGTTTTTTCTATTTTCTTGATATTTAAGTCTGTATGACCTTAAATGCCAGCTCAGTTATTTCATATATCTTTTAAACTATTGTCCCTATTACGTTCACTTTCGGACAAATACCCTTGGGAAAGGTATGAACCCCCTTATCCTCCCAGCTATGGGTTAAATAGTACCACTACTGTTCTTCTAGGAGAATGGCTTTGGCATTAAATAACTTAAAAAGAGTTGATATGCCATTAAACAAAGAAACCGAACCAAACTATTGTCTTCATGTTGTCTTCATGTTATCAACTCATTTCATGTGTTATTGGTACATTTTAGACAATATATTTTCTGCCTTTCTAAGGTTTAAAAAAGTGCTTGTTGAACTCTAAAGACCAGATGCAAGAAAGATTGGAGGAAGATTTAAAAACATATCAAATTAGATGTTGCATTAATAACAAAAGAAATAAATACTAGAGTCTGGATAATGCAGTTATTATTAACAAACATTCAAGACAGCACTCTGTGAACACTACATTTTGTAATTTTTACAGATTATTGCATCATCTGGTGTTGTGTGGTAAAAAAACTCCTACTCTTATTATGCTAGACTTTCTGTACATATGGTTTTAACTTACATAGATTTCCTCTTGGTCATTTTATGAACACTTTTTCCAATTTTAGGAAAGTTAGCACAATTTTGAAAATGGATGAAAAAGTTGTTATTAACAGATACACAGAGATAAAATTGAGTCTATTCATAATGAAGCCTATTCTTAACACACAAACAGTGCAAAATTAGCAAAAACAACTGTGCACACAGCTAGTGTCAATTTCCAAAATTATGGGAGTTTTATCAAGAAAAAAAATGTGGGTTCTCAAAAAAAAAAAAATAGTTTAAGAGATGTCCTCTTTCAAAAAGCACATTGCCACATCCAATGGAATAACAGATATATCATCTCAAAATCAGATTTTTCCAAAAACATTAAGTTCGTCACTTTTGAAAATGGCTAAGTATTAGATAAAATACTTATGGACACATCTTGTATACTCTAACTAGAATCATCAAGGATTCTATTTGGTAACTTTTGATAAAGAGGGTGAACCCTACCTGGGCAAAGGAGTCTGATACTGAAAGACCCAAAATCTCTGATGATAACAGGAACACCAATAATGGGACATCCCATTGTATCAAAAAGATGTGGCTTAATAAATGTTTTTGAGATGTGTTTCATGAATGAATATATATATATATATATATATAAAAAAATTTTTTTTCCGATTCCGTTCTCACCAGAAGTAATATGATAACATCTAATTATAATTTTATATATTTCATCCGAAGATGGTTTCTATAGGACTTATAAGAGTTTGTAGAAGCCTGAAATAAATTTATAATGATACCAAGAAAATGAATTTTTTTCTTTTGTCTTTATGTAAAAGATTTTTTAACTCCACGCATTGAGTGTTGATGTATTGTTAATCCCAAATTAATTGTATATGAATAGTTGTTAGTTTTGAGCACTCATATTGGATACTCCTACACCTTGGATTTCCTCCTTGGATCATATAAAGAATATATATATATGTATATATATATATATATATATATATATATATATATATATATATAGACAGTACATTCAATAAATAAAGGTAATATTTGCCGAAGGATTTGGAAAATAGAAAGCACTGTTTACAATTACACCTTTTTAAAAGAAATAATTAACATTGTGTCATATCCCAGAAGATTGTCAGCATGGCCTTCTATTCTGAACCCTACACCCAGAACCTCTTCTTTACAATGATGATTGAATAGGTAAGAAACTGGCTATCACCAAGACAGCGTGTTTCCACTGCATGGACTATCAATTCAACTGAAGCCATTTGTAAAGATTTTTTTTGACTAAAACATGCTTCTCTGTACACATCACACATTCTTTTGTAAATTTCAAATGGTTTGTACTTCTCTGTCACCAAAAGTCTGATGACAGGCCTCTGTTCAAGACTCTGTTTGATCTGCCAGCAAAACAAATATTTTTGGGAAATAAAAATAATTTTTGCTTTGAACCAAACAATACAGAGGTGAAATTTATGGGAAAAAATTCTGAAAAAAATATTTATTTTGCTTTTTTCCCCCAAATTCCCCTATTAATTGAATGACCCTTGTGTGGATATATATATATATATCAATGTATTTTGCTATATTTATTAGTAGAGAGTGCTCAACATCAGTGATGTGTTTAATTGTTTAATACAGAGTTGATAGGGCTTGGTAACGGTCAGTTTCTTGTCTATTCAATCATCAGAACAGGAATGCTGAGTATTGGCAATAGAGCATATATATATATATATATATATATATATATATATAAAATATTCATTAATCTGCATCAATGATTACCATTTACTTAACTAAAGCTTAGCAAATGATCTACACTGAGGATTTGCTCTAGTGTGATATGGGGTTTCTAAACAACACCCATCAGGTTTTTAAATTTGTATCTTTTCTTTTCCTATACAGGTTACCTATCAAGGATATAGGCAGCCAGTCCTACTATTTTGTTCTTCTACATATATATATATATATATATTTATACATGGCCCTTTGGCATAATGGTTAGGGTGTTCACCAATGACCATTTTTTGTACACAGTCAAATGTTTTCCCGTATTGTTATATAACTGTCACAATTTAGCATAAGTCATTTATTTGCCCTTGTAGTTTGTAGGTAATTTCATTTTTAAATGAGTTAGAAGTAATTTGTTTTCACAATATTATTGCTATTGTTTCATCACAGTTAAATGCTTTCAATTATTGTAATCTAACACTAATAATTCTATTCATTACTAATCATTTATTTGCAGTGAAATCGTTCCAAGTATTGCTATGTTATACCCATAATTCAATTTAGGCACACAGTTAAAGAGTTTCAAGTACTGCTATTTAACACTAAAAATTCTATTTAACATTACTCATTTGTTTGCACACAGTTCAACGGTTTCAAAAATTGCCAACAATTCAATTAATTATCAGTCGTGTGTTTACACAAAGTTAAATTGTCAGAGTTCTATTTCTAACAATGTAATTTAACACAAGTCATTTGTTTGCATACAGTTTAAATGTCAATCAGTTCTATTTGACTCATAGATAGCACTCTGTTAGGAGCTACCACTCTGGGTCTGAGTGGACCTGGCAGCAATAGAAATGAAGGAGTATTCCACATTCCCCAAAGCTCCAAGGTTGAAGCCTCATTATCAGATGGTTCAGTGTCATATCCAGGATTCTCGTTGGAGGGTGGGGGCCTCTTACAATATGCAGAGATGCAGTTGGTATATTCTACAGCCCCATTCAACTGCACTGGAAAGAAAAGGGTTTTCAAATGACATAATAGACAGATTTCTTGGCATCAATAAAATAGAAATGAAAAACTTATTTTTAAGTTGATTATAAACTGACATGTTAGCCATTAGTATGGGTCAGAGGTCCACAAACAAGAATAGTTTTAAATATTTTGCCTTTTTTTTATTTTGGTTTGCATTTTACTTTTCTGAATATTCCTTTTCAGTTTTAATTTATCTAATAACCTGGGTTTTTTATATTTCAATATGGAATTTTTAAAGTAAAATATGCAACTTATTTAACCTCATTAAAAAAATATTGTTACCTTTGTCAGGTTATATAGCCGTTTACTTGGGAAATTCTTTGCAATGTAATGTTTAGCAAACTAGACTAGCAGGCTATAGTAAAAAATTATGAAGTTAGTCTCAGTACTTCTGTACAGTAGTTTTGAGTGAAACACACTATGGTGCAAGTGCAACACCTTCTATAATCACCAGAGTGGATTCATAAATTCTTCTTCAATCCTAAACTGCTAATTAGTCTAAAGTGTAAGATTTGAGAGAATAGAAGGCAGTAAGTTTGGTTTGGTTTGGTTTGGTTTGGTTTTATGGCATCTCAACCATTGTAAGTTATTTAATGCCAAATCAATTTTTATACATATAAACAGTTCTATTACAAAAAATTCAGTTTAACATAAGTACACAGTTTAGATGTCAAAAACAGTTCTGTTTCAAGCTATTAAGTTTATTCAAACAAAGTTAAATAGTTCCAAGTATTGCTCTGTATCACTAACAATTCAATTTCACTGCAGTCATTTATTTACACACAGACAAATGTCAAAACTGTTCTATTTCAAACAATTCAGTTTAACATAAGTATACAGTATAGTTCTATTTGACCCATTGATAGGACTCTAGCAGGTGCTACCACTGGGAGTGCTGGCAATGAAGAGGTACTATGATGTTTCATGTTAACCACTACCCACAGGGACCCCTCTCTTTATTAAAGAAAAATTCACAAGAATAAAAGTGTTGAATGCCAAGTTTACAATATTGAAGTAAATTAATGTTTCATTCATTGTGTATTTCTGCTTTACAAAGCATAGCTTCAGTAATGATACTTTTTGAACACACTTTGTAAGTCCAAAACTTTTTAAACCTTTGACGCAATTAGATTAGTTAGTTCCCAATTGAAAGCTTTAAACACTCTGGTGCAATTAAATAATCATTCCTGTTCTTATATTTTCAAATTAAGCATTAATTACTAATTAATGACAATTAAATACCTTAGTCCTCTTAACATAAGTGTCCCTACAATTATATTTTGATAATGAGTTCAAGAAATATAATGATTCTTTTATTATTTGCACAGTTTTATTTTGCAATGACAAAATTGCTTGAAACTCATTCAGCAATCAAGATATTCAATGATTTGAGAATACAGATCAAATTAATAATTCAAAAAGCCCTTCTCACTCTCTCTCTTTCTCTCTCTTTCTCTGTGTGTGTGTGTTTGGGTTTGGTTTGGTTTTAAGGTATAACAACGATTTAATACCAAATTCTGTTTTTACATATAAATTAAATATATACGATCTGTAGACCCATTTTGTAGATACATACAGTTAAATGACCAACAGTTCTATTTCAAACAATTCAATTTAGCATAAGTCAAAGTTAAATAGTTCCAAGTATTGCTATGTATAACTAATTAACAATAAAACATCAGTCATTTGTTTGTACACAGTTTAGATAGTCAAACAATTCTATTTGAGTCATACATAGGCCCCTATCAAGTGTTACCACTCTGGGGTCAGAGTAAATCTGGGAGCAATGGCAATGAAGGTGTACTCCACATTCCCCAAAGCCCCAGCATTACTTGAGCCTCAGGATCAGATTTTTTAGTGTCATATCTAGCTGACTGGGTGGTGGAGGAGTTAAGTGAATACATACAGTAGCTGGGCTATATCAGCCCTTTTGATGTATATCTTCTATATCAGTGAAAAAACAACAATAACAACAACAACACACACACACACACACACACACACACACACACACACACACACACACACTAATTGACCATATTTCTGTTTGCAATTTGCTACTTAGATATAATGAAAATTTTGGGTTTTTTTTGCACAAATTTTGATAGACAATGAAAGGTGCATACATTATAACAATATGTCTCTCAAGAAACCATTGAGCAAAAGTGATATTTTGCATAAAATGGTATTGAAAGGAATTCTCTACTTTGAGTTAATTCAATAGGATTGATTCAAACAAGTACTGTTACCAATTAGACCAACTAAAGATAGAAATCAATGAAAAAAAATCTAGGATTAGTTTTAAAAAATAGAGCAATAATGCATCAGTATAACAAAATATAAGTTTCTTTAGTGATCAGATGAAAATTATCAAAGCTTGGCAGTGATATTTTCATTCACTTACAGTATTCACCAAATATCACCATTTATTTTGATTTTTACAGAAGTTTCTCAATAATAAGAAATTCAGATCTCTGGAAGACTGCAAAAGGCACCTAGAACCATTCTTTGATGTGGAAGATTGAAAGTTCAGTGAGGACGTAATGATAAAATTTGCTGAAAGATGAGAAAACAAAATGATATGTTTTTCAATAAAGTTAACGCTGAAAATGAAAAAAAGAACATGTTTTATTTGTACTTAATAAATCAAACAAACTTTTTGTCCATTCAATGATATTGGAGCTTTTACAATTCTACACTTGTAGAGTGAGTTGTTGCTTTGCAGCTTCACAGCCTGTAGGTTCATTAGAAAATAGTTCATCATGACTCCTGGACAAGACTAAAATTAAATCAGTTCTGATAGGGAGATGATAAAAAAAAAATAATGGATCAGAAGATTAAGTTGCACAAGAGAAGACGAAGAAAGAAAGAAAGAAAGAAAGAAAGAAAGAAAGAAAGAACGAACAGAAAAGAAGAGAGTTTAGAAAGAAAGAAAGAAAGAAAGAAAGAACAGAAAAGAGAGTTTAGAAAGAAAGAAAGAAAGAAAGACATGAATCTAGAAAGAAAGAAAGAAAGACATTAATCTAGGAAGAAAGAAAGAAAGAAAGGAAGAAAGAAAGAAATGAGTCAAGAAAGAAAGAAAGAAAGAAAGAAAGAAAGAAAGAAAGAAAGAAAGAAAGAAAAATGAGTCTAAAAAGAAAGAAAGAAAGAAAAATGAGTCTAAAAAGAAAGAAAGAAAGAAAGAAAGAAAGAAAGAAGATGCTAAGAAAGAAATACATTGATAAACATAGATGTAAAGCAAAGAAATGAGGCTAAGACAGAAAGAAGGAAAGAAAGAAAAGAAGCCAAGAAAGAAAGAATGAAAGAAAGAAAGTAAGTAAAAGAGTGAAGGAAAGAAAAAATGAAGCGAGAGAAGAGGGTAATAAAGAAAGGAATGAGAGAAAGATAAAAAGAAAGTAGAAGTGAACAAAGAAAGAAAGAAAGAAAGAAAGAAAGAAAGAAAAAAAGAAAAAGAAGCACTGATAGAAATTTAAAAAAAGATGAGAGAGAAGAGAGAAAGAAAGAAAGAAAGAAAGAAAGAAAGAAAGAAAGAAAGCCAGTCATTTTGTCAAAAAATCAAAATTAATGCCAAATGATAGAAAAATCCACAAAAAATTTGATATGTTACCCAGGTAACCAGAACAAAGATTTTTTTTAATTAGCTACAGTTTCTTAGCCCAGGTTAAATCAAGCCTTTTAATAAATGAACAGGATTCATTAAAATTTGATATTGGAAGGAGTAAAGGAGAAACATTATTATTTAAAAAAAAAAATTTCTGCGGAGATTGTCTGAGATGAAAGCATAAATTGATCAGCCTATTAATTATGATAAGAAAGAATAGTAATACCCCATTGCAATTATTATCCTTATCACTTTACACTCAAATATTGTCAATGGTATATTTGATTTTTTTTTTCATCTTTAGAGGAAGAGTTGTCAGTCATTCCTATTGACTTTGATTAGTATTTTTCTTTTATCTTTTAATTTTCACTTGCCCAGTTTTTATCTCTATTCACTTGGGTTGTCCTTTTCATGGCAGTAACAAACAGCACAAGGATTATTAATTATGTATTAGACACATAACTGTGATAGATTTTTCAGCCCTAAGATTAGAAATTAGAAACATATTACTTAATATTACTTTTTTTTATTGGCTATGTATGTCACAATATTCAGTACAGCATTACAGAAAGTAAGTTACATCTATGGTTTAAACAAACTAACGTGTAGCAAACACTTTTGTTTTATAGCATTACACAAGCTCCTAAGAAATAGCCACTGGAATATGTTTGTTGATAAATTGTTTCTTTTATTGTGATCTTATTTTTGCCAAAAGTTTGTGAACCTGTCCTTGCTTTTGCCCTAAATGCTGTGTAAATTTTGCATTTAAAAACCTATAAACTATATATATTCTTATTTTTAGTTGATACAAATTGAATAAATATTTGAACAAATTTTGTATTGAATTCAAATTTAGCTGCTACAATTTCCAACAAGTCAATATATAGCATACACAAAAAATATTTTTTCCACCATTGTGTAAGCAAATGTTGAAGGTGCACATTATACATGAAAGTATGTTATACACAATTAATTTCAGAAATTGGAACCAATGATTTAAGTTAAGATTTCATTGAGACTTGACCTCATCTTTCCATTTGTCTTGAGGAAGCTTGGTTAATCAAGTCAGCTGCTTTACAAACAAAGTTACAAGAATGACTAGATTTTAGAAGATCAAATTCAAACCTATAACTTATCCCTTATTCTGTTTCTTGATCTATTAGCATCAAGCATTATGTTATTGCTTTAACATAGTAGTGCTGATAGTATCTTATTTATTTTGATTTTTCCACAAAGCATAGTCTGTTATTTCACTCCTTTCATACAAGCATTATCTGTTGAGGTTTCACAGGAGTCCCCTCAGTTCTCCTTGACCCTTCTCAATATTCTTGCTGATCTTAACTATGATGTAGTTTGCATGGCCTTGATTTTTCTGATTTCTAATTCCTTCAGGAGTTTTTGAAGCCCTTGGGTTCTGTTCCTAGTGCATCAAATAATTATTATTATTTTTACTCCTTGTGAGTTTTTCTCATCAGCATTTGCTGATGGTCTTTCACTAGATTCTGAGTGACAACAAGTCTCCTCAAGTCTCTAGGACTCTTCTCAGTATTCTGGCTGATCTCAGCAATGCTGTAGTTTGGATTGTCTCCACTCATCCTCTTATTTTCAAGTCCTCTAGTCCTTTTACCAATCATTATTATCAATTTTGTCTCAAATTTTCTTTTGTCTTTTAATTTTTAGTTGCTTCACATTTATTGCTACTCATTTGGATTTTCTTTTCTATGATAGCCAAGCTGTTGGGTATCACCTACCTTTTCAGCATAATGAGCTGTTCCATCTGCCATATATGGCAGTAGCGGAGATCAGTCTGGGAATAAGCCTACGAGTCAGACCAGAAGAGCTGTTCCTATTGTTGAAGTATATCATTACTCTATCACTAATTCTATGATCTTATTACTAACAGTCTCTCTCTCTCTTGTAAATACTCTTTCCTGTAAATATAACTATTTTCCTCACATATCGTGGTTTGTCTTATTATTACTACTACTTGTGTTCACTATCCAGAACACAACACAAGCACAGCATGAATTTAAGTCTCATTGATAATTTATGCTTTAATATTTTCTTGAATTTGGGCTGTTCTTTACTGTCATAGAAAAGAAGATTTTGTTTGAATTGTGATAAAAATAAAGCTAGTAAAAAGTAAACAACAAAGGAAAAACATTTCATTACTTTTACGGAAAAATGACAAAATAAGATTTGTAAAAGAAAAAAAAAGATAAACATTGATGTAAAGATATACATTTTCATGATGCTAGAAAAATTTGATCTTAAAAATTCAGTCATAAAAGGTTTGGATAGGGAAAGGATAAATATTATTGTTAATCTATTATTAATACTTTATTTATAATTATTACTAATGATATATTATTAATACTTTAAATATCTTTGTTTGATTTTACATTTGTTTGATTTTACATTTAGATGTTACATATTATCTATATAAATTATTAGTATATTATTATATATTGTATTTATATATATCATTATATATCATTTATGCATATTTTATTTACATTAATATATATTCTCTATATTATTTATATTATTTATATATTATCAATTTACCATTATATATTTATATATATTATTATATATATTATTATATATTATTTATATTATTATCATATGATATATATATATATATATATATATATATGTATATATATATATATGTATATATATATATGTATATATATATATATTTATATATGTATATGTATATATATATATATATATATCTTATTTACATCTATATATATATATATATATATATATATATATATATTATATTTTATCATATTATTCATATATTATATTATCTATACAATCTATATATCATTTATTCATAAATTATTTAAAATAAAACTATACCAACTATTTGGAATCTCACCTGTCCATTTTTGATTTTAAGCTTCAATTTTAAATAACTGGATGGAAAGAATAAATATTGTTTATGTTTGCAAGAAAATTTTTGTTGCAGAGAATTTGGTCACAGAAGTTTTTTTCATAGAAGTGATAAATGCTGTGAATATTCAAAATATTTTGTTTTTATATTCTACATAGCTTTATATGTAATCTAAAATAGAGTCATATTTGATAGTTAAATTTTCAGATCCAAATTTCTTGCTAAAGTTTCCGGAGACCAAATTTTAATGATCAAATTCTCTAAACCAAATTTTCTGAGACCAAATTTTTGGGGCCAAATTTTCTGAAATCAAATTTTCTTTAACAAACTCTCAGAGACCAAGTTTTCTTGATTTAATTTTCTAAGAGCAAACTTTTTTGTCCAAATTTATCAATAACGAATTTTCCAGACCATACTTTCTTAGTTCAAAATTTCTAAGACCAAATTTTCTTGATCAAAATTTCCTGAGAATTTCCAGCAATAGAATTTTTGGAACTCAAGCTCTCTCTCTGAATTTTGTGAGACCGAATTTTGTGTATCTATTTTCTGAGACTAAATTTTGGGGTACTGAATTTTGTAAGACCAAATATACTTGACTAGATTTTCTGAGATTGAATTTTCTGATACTGAATTTTCTGAGTGTACTTTTTGAGACTTGATTTTCTGACCAACCCTTTTCACAAATATCGAAATTAAAAAAATATACAGATAATGAAGAATAGATAAAAAGTTGTTTTCTTTTTTAAATACAAAGGAAGGAGAGTATAGTAAAAAAAAAAAAAAACCCCAAACAAACAACAGAATAAGTGATTAGAAGTTTTAATATTGACTCCAGGCATCAGGAAAAAAAGTTGCATTCAATGTTTTCATAAGGTAAATATGCATCTATAAAATGATGATGTTTACTAAGATAAGCAAATAAAATATTTGAAACATTGAGTTGAGCACTTAATTCTTTTTTTTTTAATCGGAAAGAAATTGTATCAGAGAAAAAATAAAGGAAAAAAAATCATCACAGTACGAATGATCAGCACAATACAAACAAGAAATAATAAATAACACTGAAAACATTTCAAAGGCGACATCAGAAAATCAATAATTGTTTTGGCTGATGCACAAAGAAAGATGATCAGATTTTTAGATCAATGATTCTTGAACTGTTCCGAGTTGCCTCTTTAAGAATTTGGCTAGATCTATGGTCACCTTTCCTGGAGATAAGCACTTTAGCTTATAAATTCAAATATTGTGTAGAAATGGTTCATTTCAGTGATATTGCTGACTGGAAGCAGATGTCTATAAACAAGAGAGCAGCCATTTTTTTTTCAAATATTTTTTATTTTTAATAGTTATTTTATTTTTATAAATTATTCTATTTCTTTATGGTAATTTTAAAATCTAATCTTAATTTTATCTTATACGAGTTATTTAAGATTAATTTAATTCATCTAATCATCATAATTTCATTTTATTAAGATTTTGTTAATTTTACAGGTATAATTCAGACCAACTATAAATGGTAGCAAGTTTTCAATTCTTTATAAAGTAATTCTTTTATTGTAGTTTAGTCTAATGGTAATGAAGCTTACTGTCTATAAAAAAATTAAATCATATATATATATATATATATATATATATATATATATATATATATAAAACAGGTTTCCATCTGTTTGGGCTAACAATAGATAAAACAGCTATTCTGATGTCACTTTCGGATAAAGTAAGATAATTATTGTGTGCGTTAATTGTTCATGAACTCACTTTTTCACTCTATTCTATGTTCACAGCAGTAGCGTATCAGTAGCATAGTCTGTACAAAGTGAGTTGAGAAGTACCTAAGGAGACTTTGATTCATATCTCTCTTAAAGGATTGAGTTCTGGTCGAGACTGTGTATACAAATTTTATATCATCTGAAATTTGTATACACGGTTTCAACCAGAACACAATGCTTTCCATATCATCCTGGGTCAGGGAAAATTTCAGCTTCAGAGGGATGAACTCCCAAGCAGCATCTATCCCAATACACTAAAAGAAATTGGGTCAATCTCTGATGCCTGAGGTATCTCAGAAGGGAAAATATCTACACTCATGTATATATAAGGGGCCTTGGATTATGATCTGTTACACTTGCCTTTGTGAGCAGGAAGTAGCAAAAATAAGAGTTGGTTAATAGCTTCAACCAGAATTCAAACTTGGTTATTTTTGTAGATTGCACTCAGTGAGGTTTAAACTCCCTAATGATGATCAGTGAGATAAACTTTTAAACCATTATACCAAGACAATAGGGAGTCCCTGTAATGTAATGGCTAAAGTGCTGGATTACAGCCTTTAAGTTTAGTGAGTTTGAACTCAAACCTCACAATTACATTCACTTTTGGACAAATACCTTCAGGAAAGGTATAGGCTTTCTTATACCCTCAGCTATGAAGTAAATAGTATCATTGTTGTTCTTCAAAGATTGCTTTGCTTTAAATAACCCACAAAGGTTGATATGTCATTAAACAAAAGATACTATCCTATTCAAAGACAAGGCATCCTTACTTTTTCAAATATATATATATATATATATATATATATATATATATATATACACACCCATTCTACATGAGTAGGATACAACACAGTTTTTAAGTAGGTTTTAATACAGTTTTCTTTCTCCTAGATGGGTTGCAACACCAAGGTTAAAGAGCCCAGTTTACCTTATTACTTACCCATTGCTGGTAAGAGAATAACTGGATCCATACCTTTCCAAAGGGTGTTTGTGCTATGTGAAAATGTAAATAGCGTGGTATATCATTTGAACTCACATCGTTATGTCCATTTCCTATGATTTTTAGTTTATATATATATATATATATATATATATATATATATATATATATATGTATGTACTTGTTAATGTTTAAAATAACCTTGAACTACATTTATAAATTGGCTTTTAAAAACTGATATAAATGTAAATAGCCTGATCTATCATTTGAACTCACATTGCCGTGTCCATTTCCCATGATTATATATATATATATATATGTGTGTGTGTGTGTGTGTGTGTGTGTGTGTGTGCCTATTAATGTTTAAAATAATCTTGAAGTACATTTATAAATTGGCTTTTAAAAACTGATATTGTAACTAAGTATGAAGTATTTAACTTTTTAAAATGATTGAATGTATATTTTTGTTGTGAATGTAAATCAAGACTATAATTGTCAAATTGACTTCAGAATAAAATAAGTCAATAACCATTGGCATATAAAACAAACAAACCAATAAACCAACCATAGATTTACAATTCATATCAAGCACTATCATTGAGTTGTTATAGTAGAAAATTAACTTAGTTAATGAAATAAAATGGTAGCTCTTGAAGCCTTGCAGGAATTCTTACATGTTCAGTTGCATACAAATGACACCATTTGGACATATCAACATTTCCTGCATATCCAATGCTGAAGTCTCAGTCTCTGCTTGTAAATTTGCATCAAAGTCAATTGCTTATCAGAGATGAGTATTCAATGAGAAATACAGTAAACTATTGGTTATTTGGAAACAGCTGTAACATTAAATACTTTTGAATGTTCACAATAAAATATATATTATTAAGCATAACACTTTTATAGATGGTCCTAGACAACTGGTGAACCTGTTGGGTTCCAATTGTAACAGTTGTCCATGATGACTTTGATGCTTCTATTAAAGAAGAAGTGAAGGCATTTGATAAGCATTTCATTGTTATATATCTACTTACATCAAGAATTTGAATATTTAAAAAAAAAAGATATTCTATGCAAATACGGAACCTACAAAAATATCATTATGTTATTATCGGGAGGTGCCCGTGGTGTAATAGTTATCGTCCCAGGATATGAACACGGCGATACGAGTTCAATTCCTGGACAAGACTGATTGCATTTCACATAGCACTAATATCCTTGGGAAAGGTATGAATCCAATTATTCTCCCTCCAGCTATGGGTAAATAGTAGGACAGACTGGGTTCTTCCGCCTTGGTGAGGCAACTAGTCTAGGAGAAGGACAACTCTGAATTCAAACCTGTTAAACTCCGCTTAAAAAATTGACCTTGTGTCATATCCTGCCCGAGCAGAGGGGTTGGTAAATAGGATTATGTTATTAACTGAACTGGAAATGCTTTATTCTCTCAGTGTATACACACACACACACATGCACACATACATGCACACACACACGCACACACACTCATGCACATAGTGCTAAACTTACCTATAATCTAAAAAACTGTAGCTTAGAGCCAAACGTACCCCGAGTGTCTTTTTTTAAAACATACCTTTATTTAATCATAATTTTTTATTCTTCCACAGTAATTCTTCAAAAACTATTTATATATATATATATATATATATATATATATATATATAATTTTTTCTTTATTATTAACGTTGAGATAAAAAATGATAATTTTATACCCAAATGTTTTTAGAGAAGAGCCTCAAATTTTATACAACTGAGGCCCACTTCAGGTTAAAGCTCAGCCTAATACACACAATAGATATTTCATAACCTTTCAGTTGTATTTAAAACTACATTAAAACTGTTGATTTTATATTTGAATTAAAACTGCTGTCTATAATGCTATTAGTGCTTCTATTTAGGAGGGAGGGAAGGATTCTAATTAGTATTTCATAGTTATTACTAGTTGGAGAATTTGGATGATTAAAACATGATGTTTAGAGTGAATGCAAATTAAACTGGTAATTAATTCTTTGTGTAAATTAGAACATTTGAAGTGTATTCGCGTAATAAGAATATTGGTATGATATGCTTGTATAAACAAGAGCAACTAAAAACTGTTACTCTTCTCAGGGTCCATCCATATATAAAAGTTGAAAATAAAAAATACCATCAAATGAGAATTATATATATATATATATATTTAGTTTGTTTACATTTTATATATACATTTTCCATATAACCAGCCATTGGCCTAATGAGTTGAGTGTTTGCCAATGGGAGACCGGGGTTCAATCCCAGGTCAAGTCATACCAAAGACTCAAAAAATGTTACTTAATGCTGCCTTGCTTAGCACTCAGCACTATAAGGTAAAGATCAAGAGTAAAGCAGAGCAATCTAGGGAATGAAGTAGTGCCCTCCCCAACACCTCTGTGTAGTAGCTATTGAAAATGAAGCCTTCAGGTCACCCTTGACTAAGGGCGCTAACTTTACTTATATATATATATATATATATACACACTCAAACATATCTATATATGCATGTATATATTTACATATACATATATATATACATACATATATATGTATACAAATCTCTCTCTCTCTCTCTCTCTCTCTATATATATATATATATATATATATATATATTATATATATATATACCTTATATGATATAAGACCCTGATGATTTTATATAATATTTCACTATTGTGGAGTTAAGTTAGTTACAAGTTGATAGTTTGTGGTGACTGGGTAAAAATTACTTTATCAAAAAACTCAGCTTTAATTTTATATATTAGATACAGGAGATTTTTCATATTCTTTTTGGGAAAAAGTTTCTTACTGGTCCTCAAATACAGTTTGTATGTATGAAAGTGTATATATATATATATATATATATATACAAAAGTTTTAAAATTAAAAGAAGTTTTGCTTTGTTTTGAAATATATATATATATATATATATATATATATATTTATTTATTTATATATATATATTTATATATATATATACATACATATATATATATATATATATATATATAAATATATATATATATATACATATATATATATATATATAATGACTGTAACACCTTGAAAGATGATAGGCATCTTTACTAAAAAAATCAATTCTCAAACATCCTGATGAATAACTAATTCAACTTGTGAAAAATATACAAGATGTATAAGATGATAAGGTAGTAAGATATCTGTGTGTTGTTGGATTATTGAGACATATACTTGTACTACTCTTTTGACACTCTTTGGATCTCCATAGTTACAGTCCAGTGGCAAGCATCGCAAGGTAACTGGTGACTATGTAAACTGTAGATCTTATTTTAGAGTAACTCCTCTTAGACTTTTCTCTTCAAAGGAGACCTGCAAATCAGAAGAAGTTTGATACCAGAGCTTTCATCTTCAGTTTTAATTTTTTGAGTTGCCAATAGGACGGCTATATCATTGAACTGGATTTCCTTCTACCCAATATTATATATATATATATATATATATATATATTCACACACATAGACATACACTCATATCCACCTCACTATTGTATATCATAATTAAAAGACATGATGCTTTTGTTTATAAAAACATATATCTCCTCTTTACAGCCATGAAAAGGTCAAAATGGCTGCATGTGAGAAAGAGAGACTGCTATCATTGATACCACATGGGATACATATTTGAGAGTCAGTCAAGGACAGCTAGTGTCCACATACTCTCATCAGATTTACATCATGTCTTCCTAAGCCACATTAAGATAGATATGACAGAACCTTTCTTCTTCGTGCTTCTAAACCCAGGTAGGGGTGTGCACTGTTCCCGATGACCGCTTCTCACCTGAGTCTTTGAATCTCTGACTGAATCTGCAAATTCCATGTGACTCCCTTGTCATTATATAATATTCTCAATGCCCTCACATTTTCCTTCTGGTCCTCAATTTATGGGATTTATTTCTGCTGTCCTCTTGTTTATCCTTAGACACTGGTGCAATATCCAGTTTATGAAATTTTCAACAACTAGCAGTCTAAGGTCAAAGGTCAATATGTAACATTACTTGATTATTAAATTGTGAAAATTAAGGTTGTGCGTAGGAGGATTTGTTTTGCTTTTTAAAGATATAATTCTTATGTTTTTGTCTTGATGCTATTTTCTTCACTAGGGTTTTAGTTTTTGAACTAATGATTTTGGTTTTCAAAGGAATGGAATTTGTTTAAAAGTAAAATACTCACACACAGACACAGACACAGAGGCAGGCAGACAGACTACATGCACACACACACACACACACACACACACCCTTGGACAAAAATATAAGACCACCCTCAAAAATGAAGAAAAAGATTCTGTTTACAATTTTTAAATAAGAAAATCAGATATATGAAAGATAAGGAATAAAGACAATTAAACTTAAAATAAGAAGAAATGTCAAATCATTTTTTATATGTATATTAACATTCATGCTTAATTTGAAAATGTTGCTTTGATATAAATATAGGACCAATGAGCAGAACTATTGAATTTAAAGGCAAATTTTTTATTTAATATTTTGTAGATCTGCTGTTAGCTTTGGTAACCTCAAAAATTTGGCTTGACATACTATCACTAATTTCTGATAATGAATCGAAGGCATTTTTCCCATGCGTCTAAGATTGCGTTTTTGAGTTCAGAAATTGCTGAGTACTGTTGACCTCCTTCATAAACTTTTGCAACACTCAATCCCTATAAATTTTCTTTGGATTGAGGTCTGGAGAGCATGTAGCATGGTCAAGAAGTCTTAAATTTTGTTCAAGCAAGTACTTCTTTGTTATTGATGCATTGTGGATAGCAGCAGTATCTTGCTGAAATATCCATTCTTCTCCACATAGATGATGCCCTTCTTGTGTAAGAGATAAATCATTTAGCATCTTCACTTAATCTGCTATTTTTTGTTGGCCACTGACAAATTGTAGTTTAAGTTTTCTTACAGATTAAAGGCCCCCTAGCCAGATTATAAGAGATCCTCCTCCACTATGCCCTGTTGAGTAATTCTCTTCTGGAAAATTTTTTGCATGCCAGTACTTCTGAAAGTGATCTGGACTGTCTAAATTGAATTTATTTTTGTTCGAGAAAACAATTTTTCGCCATTCTTTAGCACTCATAGTTTAATATTGATGAGCATATTCCAGTTGTTTCTCTTTGTGCTTCATAGCTAACCTTGGGCGATGAATTCTTTTCTTATGCTTAATTTTTTCTTTGTTTAAAATGCCTTCTAATTGTTCCAGTAGAGCAAGGAGCATCCACTAGAGATATCAATATTTTTGATGTTGATGAAGTTTTCTTTTTTATTTCATGAACAATTTTTCTTTTGAATTGTGGAGATAATTTTTCTGGCTTGCCAGTCCGTTTTCTTGTTCCATACTTTATTTGGACTTTCCAAGTAATTACAGATAAAAGTTTTACTGTGTCCTGAGGCCTTTGAAATTTCTCTCTGAGATTTTCTGTCTCTTTTCAGAGCTGTAATCTCGCATTTCTCACATTCAGATAATTTAGTTCCTTTAGCCATTTATGTTTTTAGTATTTTAAGTATTACAGTTTTAATAGCTTTTATATTACATAGACTACATATAATAAATGTTTCAATCCAGTTAAGTCCATTTTTTCTTTAGTTTTTATTGGCGGTCTTATATCTATGTCAAAAATAAATTTTAAAATCTAGCAAATATGCTAATATACATATAAAAAATGAATTGAAATTTCTTCTCATTTAAAATTTAAATGTCTCTTAAATTTATCTTTCATATATCTGATTTTCATGATTTGAAAATTGTAAGCAATATATTTTTCTACATTTTTGAGGGTGGTCTTGAATTTTTGAGCAGGGATATATGCTCATACGTATATTGATTCAGTTACTAAATATATCCAATATATTATTAGCTTTTTAGTATTTCAGTTCATCAATAAATATAATTCTACTATTTTTCACTATATTAAAATTTTCCTATAATAAAGATTTATATATATATATATATATATATATATATATATATATATATATATATATATATATATATATATATATTAGGTGTGGGTATTTAGGTTGCAGTTTTTCAAGTAGGTATAATTTATTGTCTATCATCTTTAATAATAATAATAATAATAATATTAATAATAATAATAATAATAATAATAATAATAATCTATCTATCTATATTAAATGTATAGAATTTAATGTATATTATATCTGACAGGATGATAAGTAGGGCTTGAAAACCTGAAGTTGGTCATCAAATTGTTTTATTTCTTGTATTACATTTTGTTCACAATTGTAGGGTTTTGCAATGCTTAAAAAGTTACTGTTGTTTTATGATATCTCTTTAAAACTCTCTGTCTCACCATTTTCATATAACTTCATGACATGTTCAGATATGATAAATAGAACATGTGTATTAGTATGTTTTTTAGCATTAGAAAACAATTCAGTGGTGTTTGAAAATTCTAGCATAATAAAGAGTGAAATGTTACAGAGCAAATGAAAAAATTGTTATACCAACTTAAGGCTTTCAAGAACTGTTTTTTCATTATATATATGAATAAATATATATATTCATTCATATAACATAATCTATTATAAAATACAATAAGACAATATTTATATTTATATATACTTACATTTATATATAGCACCTTGTTGGGTATTCCACATCAGTGAGGCACCCATTCAGGCTCAAATTTATGAAAGTATCAAAATTGGTCTTTTCTGATTATCATGTTGGTGTCCATATGAATGCATATAAAATGTATATAATAGTTTGTAACAGGTGTCAATATATATATATATATATATATATATATATATATATATATATATATATATATATATATATATTTGTTTTTATGTATATATCTATCCCAGAATATATATATATATATATATATATAAAATTCAGGAAAGGGAAATCCTATATATTGGTAACAGTCATTCTGGAATAAATGCCAGGACAACAAAGCAATGTTTACACACAGACAAGATCACTTGGACACAATTTATATTAACCCAGAAAACTCCAATAACACCTTACACAAAAAACAAAATAAGAAAAAAGAGAATGTATGGGAACTTACTTCATCCATAATATTCTTATCGATCTCTTCCAGAGGTATCCCATATAAATCCTTTGGGAGAGGCCCCACGTATTCAGGTAGAACTTTCCTGTTAGCGAGGAACGGATCTGGTGCTAGACGTGAACACTGATCTGCCTTTTTCTTCGTCGCCCGATGTGCAGCATCAGTGTTGCTAATGTCAACGGCATTGCGCGACAGCCATGTAAAATTTCGGAGTTGTGTTTTGCCCTGAGTTGCCGGTGCAGACTGCTGGTGTGGACCGGTGTACTTGAGAAACACATATGGTTCTCCCACAGAGTCCTCATTCGTACTGAAAGTAAAAAAAAAAAAAGTTAAAATATAAATAAAAATATGTCTCTCATAAAGTTGGACTCTGTTGGAATTTTATCATAAGGTTCAGTTGCAATGAGTCAGTGCTAACATGTGTAATTATGAATTACGAGTTGAAGTGAGATTGTATGGACATTGGGACATTCCACTATTCGAAGGTGACCAAGTCCATTCCCTGAAACATGAAATATGTAGCCAAAGAAAGATGGTCGGCTATATCTGAAATGAGAAGTGTATCTATTATTCCCTCTGGGATAAGGTCCAAATAATAGTAAGCATCACTGGATAATAAGGAAGGTGAAGGAAGCGGCACACATCATCTTATCAGCCTGTTGTATAAATTGAACTAGTATACATTTCAACAACATATTTTTTCTTTTTGGCTCAACAAAGATGGTGTTGGGGATGTAACAAAGAAAAGATAGAGAAGATCTATGCTATGAAACTTTGTTTTCCTGTCTTGGAAAATGAAATTTAAAAATGAACTTATTTTCTTTGCAAAAATGGGCTGATTTGCACATTTTCATTTCTATAAAAATATACAAATAAAAATTTACACGTAATTATGTTAAAGTGATACAAAAGTTAACAAAAATGTTGACAAATTAATAGTTTTTTGAGATTTGTGACAAATATATATTTCACATATCTGTCCCCAAATACAATCTCTGATAAAGTCTTCTTGAAAATCCTTTTATTTTCAATAAATTCTATAAATTCTTGAAAATTTGTGTGAGTGCTACCACATTTTAGAAAATTCTTGAAAATTCTTTTAAGTTTTAGAAAATTCACTATTCGCAACTCAGCACTGAAAAAGCCTAATTCGCTGGGGCTGAAGAATACACCAACTGTATTTCTACAGAGGGGTGAGATCCCTCCAATAATTGTCCAGGGTATGACATTAAACAATCTGATGATGAGGCTCCAGCTCTGGAACTTTGGGGAATGCAGAGTACCCCTTCATTGCCTTTGCTCTCAAGTGCACTCTGACCCAGAGTGGTAGTACCTGATAGGGTCCTCTCAATGGATCAAATAGAACAGTTTGACATTTAAACTGAGTGTAAACAAATCAATTATGCTAAATTGAATTGTTTGAAATAGAACTGTTTGATCATTTAACTGTGTGTGAACAAATGACTGATGTTTAATTGAATTGTTAGAAATACTTAGTAATACTTGGAACTATTTAACTTAGTTGACTCTTGCTAAATTGAATTGTTTGAAATAGAACTGTTTGGTCATTCAACTGTGTGTATCTACAAAATGTGTTTACGAATTATATATTCTATATATATGTAAAAACAAGGTTTGGCATTAAACCAAAAATGGTTGATATGCCATAAAACTAAACCAAACCAAATCAAGCAGCACTGAAACTACCTGGAACATTGTAAAAATTGGTAAATTTTGAAGTGTCATTACCCAGGTCATAAAAGCAAAGTTTAAAGAAAGAAATAGATGTTTCTCAAGAACAAGTAAGAATCAGCATTTTATAAGAATTAACATTTTATAACTTGATTATTTAATGATGACTTGTTTACTAATTTCTCTTATATTTCAAATTTCAATAAATTGTAAATATGTTTATTTGCCTAACTTGTATCCAGTGGTGGTTTGTGACATTAATTCAAAAAAATACATAAAAATCATATTACTATTATGTAACACATACACTGAGAAATACAGAGTGTATATATATATATATATATATATATATATGAGAGCGAGAAAATACAAAAAGCTAAGCATTAATTCAACAGTTCCAGATGAAATACTCCAGTCCAGCATTGATAAGCAGATTGATATAGTGTAAGTGTTCAGCCTTCCTTAGGCCAGTAGAGGGTGTCCACGTGGTGTAATGATTAAAGTTATGGACTGCGAAGTCGTAGTAAGCGAGTTCAAACTCCAGTCAAGTTATTATGTTCATTTTCGGATAAATACCCTTGGGATAGGAATGAACCCCCTTATCCTCCCAGCTATGGGTTAAATAGTACTACTAATGTTCTCCTTGAAGAATAGCTTTGGCATTAGATAACCTACAAAGGTTGATATGCCATTAAACAAAGAAACCAAAGCAAAACAAACCTTAGGCCAGTTGCCTCTTGGTTATGTGCATAACAAAGCAAACATCCTTTCACTGTAACTGCGGAGTAGACATTATGCAATTTTTTTTTGTTTTCTTGGGATGAGTGGTTGACCATTAACTTTAAGTTTAATAATTATTAGTTACAGTATCAAATATTTTTTACAAATATGAATAATCATTTTTCCAAATGTAACAAGAGAAAATAGTGAGTATTGTAGTTTCACAGTGGCATAGATGAGCCACTACTTCTTGTAGATATTTCATTATTTGAGTTATCAAAGAAAAAGTAATATTATTGCTGTTTTAGAATACTCTCATTGAACACAGGTATAGCCAACCTATTTGCTTCAGATTTCTTACCAATGAATGAAAACAAGTGAATATACTTGGGAATGGCAAGCAAGAAGTTGATTTCTCCATTTTTAGTAAAACCCAATGCAGATTTAATGTCTAAAATCCAGAAGAATCTAGAAATGCTAAAGTTTGACATTATCTTCTAAAAGTTATCACTTCCATTAAGTTTACCCTGTATAATTGAACAGTTACAAAAATAATCCGGTGAAATTTAAAACTGCATTACTGTCTTTACTTGTACATTCGAAATGCCTTTTCCCCTATGGGTATATTGGAAGTAGACTTAATGTATAAAAGCTAAAAGGAATTCAGATTTGAATCTTGATACTATTTGGGTTAAAACCTGTGTCTTTTCATTTCTTTCTTTGCTTTGTGTTTTTTTTTTTTTCTTTTTTAAAAAATATATCCACTGTATTATTCCAATATCTATTGTACAAGTAATTTGACAGAAAAAATAATCAGGAAAAAAAAATTGCACCATTTCTTAATTCGAACAATTGAAGAGTTTCAAATAATCTCCTTTCTTAAATTTATTGAACATCTCTTGATATAAGGTTTAGTCTGGTTCCTTTGTTTTATGGTATATCCATATTTACCAACCCCTCCGCTTGGGCAGGATATGACACAAGGTCAATTCTTAAGCGGTGTTTAACAGGTTTGAATTCAGAGTTTTCCTTCTCCTAGACTAGTTGCCTCACCAAGGCTGAAAAACTTAGTCTATCCTACTATTTACCCATAGCTGGAGGGAGAATAATTGGATTCATACCTTCCCCCAAGGGTATTAGTGCTATGTGAAATGCAATTAGCCTGATCCAGGATTTGAACTCGTGTCGCCATGTCCATTTTGTATGATGATAACCATTACACCATGGGTACCTCTTGTTTTATGGTATATCCATGATTTGTTGGTTGGGTTGGGTTTTATGGCATATCAACCATTATTGGTTATTTCATGCAAAGTCCTCTTTATACATATATATTAAATATGATTTGTAAACACATTTTGTAGATAACATTTTTTAATGAGCCTGAGCTTACTTTTTTATTTGCACACAGTTAAATGGTTTCAAGCATTTCAATCTAACACAAATAATTCTATTTACTATTAATCATTTGTTTATACACATTTAAATGTATGATTTGTTAGTGAATAGATTTGTTGGTAATTTCATTTTTGAATGAGTTACAACTAATTTGTTTGCACACTTGTATTGCTATTGTTTCTACACATCTAAGTGGTTTCAATTATTACAATTTACCACTGATAATTCAATTCAATACTAATCATTTGTTTGCAGAAGTGGTTACAAGTATTGCTATTTAACACTAATCATTCTATTTAATATTACTCATTTATTTGCACACAATTAAATGGTCCAAGTATTGCTATGTATCACTAACAACTCAATTAGATAGAGATGTAGTTGGTGTGTGTTCTACAGCCCCAACCAACTGGGCTTAACATCCATGAGTTATTTGATACTGAAGCTGTCTTTGTAGAAGAATACTAGTGGTTCTATTTGACCCACAACTGATGGAATAAGAGGATTCATACTTTTCCCAAATCTATTAGTCCAAAAGTGAATGTAATAGCATGACTGAAATTTGAACTCGCTTACTATATTGTTGCAGATCAGTATATTAGTCATGAGACAGACATCAACACGCAACTTGCAAAGGCATGGACAGCTATCGATAGGCTATCAGTCATATGGATGTCAGACCTGACCGATAAAATAAAACACACTTTCTTCCAAGCAGCGGCCGTGTCGATACAGCTATATGGATGCACTACATGGTTGCTTACTAAATGTAGGAAGAAAAAGCTTGACGGCAATTACACAAGAATGCTGTGAGCAATATTGAATAAGTCTTGGAGGCAACACCCCACAAAGCAGCCACCTACCACACATCACAAAAACTATCAAAATTAGACAAACCAGACATGCGGGACACTGCTAGAAAAGTAGGGACAAGCTCATAAGTGATGTACTCCTGTGGACCCCTTCACAGGATGACCAGCTTGAAGCTAAATACTGCAGCTCTGTGCCGATATGGGAAGTAGTCCTGAAGACCTGCTGGAAGCAATGAATGATAGGGAGGGATGACAGGAGAGGGTCAGGGATATCTGTGCTGATGGTGCGACATGATGATGATGATATAAGTCACTATGCCATGGAGAACTTCCTTTTTTTTATATAAGTTAAGAATTTCAAAATGGTAAAAGGAAAAACTTAATAAAAAATGATTTTAGCAAATATTACTCTTTCTTTTAAAAAAAATGTCTGACTTGTAAAGACAAGTACTTTTTAGCAATTTTAGTCAAGAGTTCACTTTTTATTAAATTTCACATATGGACCTACTGAGATAGTTTAACAGAAAAGTAAAATCATTTTTTCTTTCTTATTACACCATCTAAACTTTAATTTGTTTGCTTGTATGATTATTATATGGAGACATCTTAGCTAAATGGGTTAATCTTGATGTAACTTGGCATGTAAACTCCTTTTACCTCAAAGAGCATTTTAATGGTATTTATTTTAGCTTAAAATTGATCAGGATGGTCAAATTTAACCAAAAAGTAAATAAAACTGGTAAGTTTACCATAACAGAATTTCTCATTATTTTGTTGTGATACCATGTTGTGTTACTAATATATATATATATATATATATATATATTGGTCCAGCGGTTAGAGTGTTCGCCAATGGCCCGGGAGACCTGGGTTCAATCCCAGGTCGAGTCATACCAAAGACTTTAAAAATGGTACTTGATACCACCTTGCTTAACACTCAGCATTATAAGGTACGGTTCAAGGGTAAAGTGGAGCAATCCTGGGAATGGAGTAGCGCCCTCCCCTACACCTTGGTGTAGTAGCTATCGAAAAGGGAGCCTTCGGGTTACCCTCGACTATGGTCGCTAACTTTACTTTAACTTTACTTTATATATATATATTTGATTTATATAATGTATAATATTATATATATATTTAATTTATATAATAATATTTATATAATATATTTATATAATATATATTTATTTATAATCATTATTATTATAATAGCTCTATCATAGATATTGAGCACTCTCCATATTATATTGCACTTGGTTCGACACATAACCACATAGTGATTTACTGATGACCAACACTCTCATAATATATATATATATATAAGCAATATTTAATTACCAGAAAATAGAATACTTTATGTATGCTGCAAGAGGAATTTTATAATAATGTCAATGAACCAGATAGTGGTGTTTTATGGCATTACAACCCTTGTGGTTTATTTAATGCCAAATCCTGTTTATTCACCTATATATATATATATATATATATATGATTTGTAAGCTACTTTTCTGTTAGTAACATTATTTTTAAATGAGCCAGAGTTCACTCATTTGCACACTGTTAAATGGTTTCAAGTATAGAAAGTGATTAAATTGTTCTATCTTACCCATAGATGAGACCTTAACAGGTTCTACCCCTCTGGGTCAGAGTGGATCCAGGAATAAGGGCAATCGCTCCAAATAAAAGATAAAAACTTCATATATAGATTGAGACTAACATTAAACAAAGCCTAACAACACACACACACACACTCACACCAATTAACTTAAACATATCTATATATGGGGTAAAAAGCATATTCACACATGCTAAACCCGCCTAACGCTCTAGAAAATATGTATGTGTATGTATACATAAGTGTGCACACATATATACCTGTGTGCACACAAACACAGAGGATACATACATACATACATACATGCATACACGGACTAGAGGTAAAAAAAAAAGAAAAAAACAAAGAACTAAAACTTACACTCTTGAAAATATACGAGTGTATACACACACACACACACACACACACACACACACACACACACACACACACACACAACACACACACACACACACAGAATACATACTTATATACACACAAAAGCATTTAAATGAATGTCTTCATGAAGAATTAACTCCAGTGAGACATTCATAGACCAAAAACTTGGACCTAAACAGAATTGAAATACCCTATCAAAATAATCTTCACTATAAAAACAAGCTATCAGAATTCACAATAGAAATCACCCCTGGAATTTGGCACTCAAATCACCACCTGAAGAGTAGGTGAAGTCCAAAACACTTGTAGTGCACAAGCATATGAAATAAAAACCTAAATACCAAATTTGAAATCCTTTGTGAACCTTTGCATTTTAAAATATTTACTTTTCTCTCTCTCATTGGATCTCCAACGATATATATATATATATATATATATATATATATATATATATGTATGTATGTATGTGTGTGTGTGTGAAAGACAGTATGAAGAATTGAATTAATGTATTTTGCAATTTTATCACACAAAAAATGCAGTTATTCTCTTTTCTTCATTTGCTTGTATATATATATATATATATATATATATAGAGAGAGAGAGAGAGAGATATATCATTTTATTTGTTTACTTGAGTGCTTGTTACCTATTAACTTCTTGACTATTGGGTCAATCTTGGTATAACTTGGTATATGAACTATCTTTACCTCAAGAAGTATTTTAAAGGTAAAGGCTAGAATAGGGAAGGTGAATGAAGCCCCTGACACCTTCTAGAGGGACCTGAAATATTTCTTTTCATAAAACTAAGGTGGGAGGTGTAATTCATCCAAAAAGCAAATAATGTTGTCATCGGCCGGAATATTCCAGTCCCACATAAGTGGGACAGAAGGGAACTAGGACTTTTGAGAAGAAAATCACTTATACCAGAATCATTTGCGCAGGTATACACAGAAAGAAAATAGAGTTAATTTTTGTTTAACAAAATGTGCTTTTGTATTCTACTTTTCTAAAATCCTTGTGGTGTTGTGTTCTGCTTATTTGTCATGTTCGTATATTTATTAGTTTCTATTATGAATGAAGGGATTATTTGTGTATATATTGGCACTTTTGCTTATCTATCAATTTGAGACAGAAGCATCAGTTGTGTTGCCAAGTTGATAATACAGGGGCATCAGTCAACTGAAATCCTTTCAAATCACTCAAGTAAACACAAAGAAAGAAAGAAAGAAAGAAAGAAATATTAAGTTCAGAGAAATTTTTAGAGAGAGAAAAAACAAAAGGTGATGTTGAGAAAGATGAGAAACTTATGCATAGAAAGTTATAGTGAGAGAGAAAAAAGAAGAAAATGAAATGGCAAAACAGAGAGAGAGAGAGAGAGAGACTGAAAGACAGACAGAGAGACAGACGGACAGACAGAGTAGTTTACTTAGTCATTATCCTTGAGAGAAATCATGAATTTCTAAATGGAATTTCTTATTACTATGTCATAAGACCAGGTTGCATGACCAATATATATTGTTTTATATTTAAACAGATATACAAGCCAAAGGTCAAATTAAAATACAAAAAGCAACCCTTATGAAACATACTTATAAATAGAATTAATTAAAAATAAAAATAAAATCTTTTTTTAAATTTATATCAGCAAAATTTGGCCTTTCTTGAAAGATTCATAATATTGGTTAAAACAAAATTCATATAATTTTCCTATAAAATCAAAATAGTATGTTTTTTTAATCTCCACTTTTAGAGAGTTCCAATTTTATCTCTGTCATTAAAGTATATTTAAAGCAGATTTATTATCTAAAAACAAGAAT
Organism: Sepioteuthis lessoniana; assembly: GCA_963585895.1. Lineage (NCBI taxonomy): Eukaryota > Metazoa > Mollusca > Cephalopoda > Myopsida > Loliginidae > Sepioteuthis > Sepioteuthis lessoniana. Next base: position 56,873 of record CAUZXS010001766.1, on the reverse strand, counting down.
AAACTGAAGTGTAGAAAAGAATAAAATCCTGAATAACATTATCTGAAAATAACTGTTGGGCAATTGTGCTTTATAGACTGAGATGCCATAAGAGACAGACACAATGGGGTGTGTTGGTGATGGGACACACGTTGTGTTTAACATGATAACAAAACAGATTTAGGAAGTTAACTAAATGTCGGAGGAAGTGAGGCCATTTTGTGGTGTTGATATGGCAGCAAGTTGCATGCAGGCAGAAAACGCATTTTATCAGTTGTCAATAAACAGAGAAGGCTTAGAGTAGACAAGGAGACCAGAAGTCAAAAATAGAATGTGCCATGTTTTTGACAGAATTTTTTTTAAATTTGAAAACAGAATCCAAATAAATGAAAACTAAAAACCAAAAAAAAAAAAAAAAAAAGAAAAGGAAAAAGAAAACTACAAGAAGAAAAATCTTAAATTAAAAACAAAAGATAGTTAGGAAAAATCTAATTCTAATGTCTTTTTATAGTTGAAGAAATTGCAGTCTTCCATATTATAGACAAAGTTTCAGTTCAAATTTTCTATAAGTGATATATATATATATATATATATATATATATATATATATATATATATATATGTATGTGTGTGTGTGTGTGTGTGTGTGTGTGTGTGTGTGTGTGTGTGTGTGTGTGTTTGAGTGTGTATATACAAGGTGCGTACGATAATCGGGTCAGTGGCATTTCTACCAGGACAATGCACCAGTCCACAACTCCATCCTTGTCACAGACTATTTGAGCAAGATAGGCATCAAGACACTTCCTCAGCCTCCCTATAGTCCAGACCTTAGTCCCTGTGACTTTTGGTTATTCCCTAAGCTCAGAGGCTGTCGTTATGAGACAATTGAGTTGATGAAAGAGGCTATGACGAAGGTCATTGACATGCTCACACAAGAGGACCTCCATGGGGCCTTCCAGAAGTTGTTGGAATGGTACAACAAGTGCATTGCAGCTGGAGGAGATTACTTCGAAGGGGACTAAAGTTTCATGTTTGTACTACCAATAAAAGTACCCAAAAAAGTCTGGAAACTTATCGTATGCACCTCGTATCAATCTATATGGGATTTGTAAACAAATAATTTGTCGGTAACACTTTAGATAACCCAGACCTCATTTTTGCTCACAGTTAAATGGTTCCAAGTATTGTTATCCGAAGCTGATAATTCTATTTAATATTGATTATTTGTTTCAACTGTTTGAAAGTTTTCAACTCTCTAACACCACCTTCTAGCACCTTTAAGATAAAATAGGGTTGGGTGTTTTCCAGAAGAGCAATTTTAAGAATATTGTTGGGACAATTGTATAGGTGTTAGGGCTCAATATGGCCTGCCACTTGATTTGAATGGGGCCTCTCCAACAGCCTATTTAGCCTACTAAGGGCCATGGTAGAGTGTTACAAGGCGTATGACCACTCCACTTGCCAAGTCACGGACTGTTCAGCCGCTAAGATTCCAAGCACAATCATGCCCCACAAGTAGGCTTGTTAGGGAGGTCTTACCCCTTTGTAGAGGTGTCATCAGTGTATTTCACAATCCCAGATAACAGATCTCACTAAGTGTTTACTCATTTAAAATGATTGTGAAGTTACATTATACTTTATCAATATAATTTTTGTCAGTGGCTTCATGAATATATTTCTCAACCTTGCCATTATAAGTGAAAAAATGTCAATTTCTAATCCAAGTTCAACAAGTCTCAGATTAGTTTTCATTCTCCAAAACTGGTTGCCATGCCAAGACTAAGGTTCCCAGTCTGCCATACAATTTACTCATTAAAGGAATTTTGGAGAGAGATAAAATAAAATTTGCAATATAAATGAAATTAAAGGGGGAATAAAATTTGATATGAAGTGTGTGACACTAAAACCAAGTTTTGTATTTAACTGGGTAATGTTTTTAGTGTGCTATTATTAAATGGTAACTCAAATAGTAAGTTTAAACAGTAAGTTCTGTAGCTTTCTAGTTTGGATACTGATTCAAAAAGATAACACAGACTATAAAGTTTTTAAAGGGGAATTTTATACAAAAGAAATGAGAAAGAAAGGGATAGAAAAGAGAAAGTGTTGCAAATTTTTTGCACAATTTGCCAGAACCTATCAGAAAGAGTGTCCAGGAAACAAAGCTCTTTGAATTTGAGTATTTTTCTTTTCTTTTTTTTTTTTGTAGAAATGTTTCAGTGTTCATTAAATTTCAAGTTTTCTTTAAGGTTCTTTGCAACAGAATTCTCGGTTGAATTTTCTTTCAGTTGTTTAACTTGGAAGAATATGAGTAGTCGACTTTCATTTAATTTTACTTTTATTTCTTGGGAAGTTTCAGCCTGTTTAAAATTTTTACTGGCAATTCAAGAAATGAGTGACAAAACCCATCTGCTGGCTTAAGTTTTTCGTGCTTTCACAGTTTGGTCCCCGAGTTCATAATGAAGGTCTGAATAGTAGTTCTTGACAAAAAAAGGAAGTAGCTTTTTGGTGCCGCACTGTTTGGGATTACTTCTCCCTTTTCCACTTTGGCCAAATCAAGTGCCACATGTGGTCGGCTTGATTTTTTTCCTTAGAAATAAGTTTTTATACCATTGCTTGGTAGAGAAAAGGGATGAATAAGAAATGCCAAAATAAGAATGAACAGATTTTGTTATAATGATTTCATCATTCTTTTATTATTTTATCCAGTAAATAAAGTGTGAAGTTGTATTATGATATAATGATGCTTGTATAGTTCTTAAAAATCTAACCTCTGAGGCTCAGAGTGGGGTGTAATGGCTAAAGTGCTGGACTGTGGCTTTGAAATAAGCTAGTTCAAACTTCAGTCACACTATTACATTCACTTTTGGACTAATACCCTTTGGAAAGGTATGAACCCCCTTATCCCCTCTGCTATGGCTTAAATTGTATCACTGCTGTTCTTCAACAAAGATAGCTTTGGCATCAAGCAACACACTAAGGTTGACCTACCATTAAACAAAGAAACTAAACCAATCAACCATCTTTGGCTCAGTTCATTGTTAAGCAGTTAAGCAGCAATGGGCCTGATCAGTTCTTAGATGGGTGACTGCTTAGTAGCAGCAAGTACTGTTTGCAAACCAAGGCCTGTATGCCAGACTAAGCAAAGCTTAAGTAAGTAAAGTTGTCGACCATAGTAGAGGGTGACCCAAAGGCTCCCTTTTTGATTGCTACTACACCAAAGTATAGGGGAAGGCACTACTCCTTTCCCAGGTTTGCCCCACTTTACCCTTGATCTGTACCTTATAATGCTAAGTGTTAAGCAAGGAGCCATTAAGAACCATTTTTTGAGTCTTTGGTATGACTTGACCTGAGATTGAATCCAGATCTCTCTTGCCCAGTCAGCTGGAGCTGTAGAATACACTGACTGCTTCTCTGCAGAGTAGTAAGCCCCACCCCAAATAGTGTCCTGGATATGACACTAAACAATCTGATGGTGAGGTTACAGTAATGCTGGGGCTTTGGGAAACATGGACACCCCTTCATTGCCATTGCTCCTAGGTCCACTGTGGCCTGGCGTGGTAGCGCCTGATAAGAGTCCTATCTATAGGTTAAATAGAACTAAATGGTGGTTGGAACTTACTGGGGTTTTTTTTGCATTTAAACTGTGTATTTATGCTAAACTGAATTGTTTAAAATAGAACTGTTTTGACATTAAAACTGCGTACTTATGCTAAACTGAATTGCTTGAAATAGAACTGTTTTGATGTCTAAAATGTGTTCTTATGCTAAACTGAATTATCTGAAATAAAACTGTTTGACATTTAACTCTGTGTATTGCCTAGTTGGCTAGGGCTGTAGAATACACTGACTGCACCTCTTCAGAAGGGTAAGACCCCCCACCACTAAACAGTGTCCAAGATATGACACTAAACAATCTGATGGTGAGGTTATAGCAATGCTAGAGCTTTGGGGAATATGGAGCACCCCTACATTGCCATTGCTCCCAGGTCCACTCTGGCCTGGCGTGGTAGCACCTGATAGGGTCCTATCCATGGGTTAAATAGAATTAACGGCATACTTATTCTAAACTGAACTGTTTGACTAAACTGAATAGCTTGAAATAGAAATGTTTTTGACAATCAAACCATACTTATATTTAAACTTCGTGCTTATGCTAAACTGAATTATTTGAAATAGAACTGTTTTTTGACATTGAAACTGTATTTACACTTAACTGAATTGTTTAACACAGATCTATTTTGACATTTCACTGTGTGTAAACAAGATCTGTACTTATACTAAACTGAATTAGCTGAATTAGAACTGCTTGACTAAACTGAATAGCTTGAAATAGAAATGTTTTTGACAATTAAACTGTGTACTCAAGCTAAACTGAATTGTTTGAAATAGAACTGATTATTTACATAAAAATGGATTTGGTGTTAAATAACTTACAAAGGTTGATATACTATAAAAACCCAACCAACCAACCAACCAGGTCTACCGGGCCATTGGTGAACACTTTGTGCATAGTGTTATTGTTTATGAAAATAGACTGAACAAGCTGTTTGTCTATCACTTCATGCTAATGCCCTTGGGAAAGGTATGTATCCTTTTATTCTCCTCAACTCCAGCTGTCGGTAAATATGAGGTCAGCCTGGGCTAATTAGTTTTAGTAATGCAACCTGTTCAAGAGGAGGAAAAACACTCAGTTTGAAACCAGGAGGTGTGAGGCTATTTACTTTTTCTCATAACAACCTATTTTCTTTTCGGTGGTATATTGAGCATAATGGTTATCACAGTAGGAAATGGAATCAGTGACCTGAGTTCAAATCTTGGACAAAGCTGTTAGCATTTCACTTGGCGCTAATGCTCTTGGCAGAAGCATGAGTTCATTTCTCCTCCAGCCAACTCTGGGGAAGTAGTTGAATAGACACAGCAACCAGTCAAGGAGAAGGAAAACTCTGATTTCAAACCAGCAGTATTCCACTTGAAAATTGACCTCATGCCATATTCTGCCTGTAGCAGGGGTTGTTGGATAAATACATGCTTGATATTGAAACTGCAACATCATTATAGATAAGGTGTTACTGTGGCCCTATATTCCTCAAGTGACATGACTCCTAGAAATTTCTTCTAAAGATCTAAGTGTAGCATCTGTATATAATTCCATTATACAAGGAATGTAGAAAAGTTCTTGGCACAACAAGAAAGGAATGATATTTTTATAACAATTTTATTGAATTGTTTTTAGAAGTGTTAAAGAAACATAACATATTTATATCAAATGTGTCAAACTTCAAGATGAATATGGGAAATAGCTTGTATGTTTTATGGCTTTGTATTATTTTGTTCTTGGTCAGAATGAGAACTTTTTGGCACTCTTTTATAGATTCAATTTGACAAAATTTGAACCAAAGACTAATCATCATCATCACCATCAAGTCATGCTAATAGCACAGATTCCCTAGAATCTCTCTCACCATCTGTCCCTATTATTCATTGCTCATAGCAGATCCTCTAGACTGCATCTATTGTCTACACAGAGCTGATGAATATGACTCTTTGCTGGTTAACCAACACTGATGTGTCCAGGGGTGGGAGGAGCCCACAAGAGGACTTTGCCCGTGAGTTTCTCTCTGATTCTCCAACAGTGCCTAGCATATCTTGTTTGTCTTCCTTGGATGGTTTGTGAGATGGGAGGTCAGTGGTTGTACATCTGCTTTATTTTTTAGTACTGCTTCCAGGATTTGTTCAAAACAGCATGCAGCATTCTTGAGGAGTTCAGTTCTAGCTTTTTCTACGATCACTTTGTTAAAGTCCAGGTGGTGCAACCATACAATAGTACTGACATAGCTACAGCTTAGAAGAAATCCTGTTTTATTTTATCAAGAATAAGATTTTCATATGGTCAATGACATGTCAATTGCAGTTCATGCCTTTCCTATGCTCATGTAGCCATTGCTTTCTGTAGAGGAGATATTGCTAACAAGGAATGTAAAATGGTCTACTTACACAGTTTTGATTAATTCAAATTACTTGTTTTGTTTCCCTTTATTGATTTTCATTCAGTGGGCTAAAAATTCTTATTTGAATAAATTACATATATAAGTAAGTAAGTAAAGTTGGCGCCCTAAGTCAAGGGTGACCCGAAGGCTCTCTTTTCAATAGCTAGAACACCGAGGTGTCAGATAGGCCACTACTTCATTCCCCGGAATGCTCCACTTTACCCTTGATCCTCACCTGATCCGCTGAGTGCTAAGCAAGGCAGCATCAAGTACCATTTTTTGAGTCTTTGGTATGACTTGACCTAGGATTGAACCCTGGTCTCCTGGCCAACCAGTTTACAGAGTGGTTGTTTTAAACTGGTCTACATGGCATAGACACTATTTTTTTCATCGACAGGATACAGATCTAATGGTAAATTGAATAATTCCTTTTGACAAAAAATTATCTATTAACTATTTACAAAACTAAACAGGCGATGATAAAACACCAGATATACATATACACATAAACAGCTTAAAATTCCCCTTCCAATATTAAAAAAATATCTATATTCTCATGTTTATTTTTTAAAAAAAAAGGAGTATGGGAATACAAAAGCAAGACCCTTTCACATTTTAGCAGAATTAAGAAGTTTGAATGAAATTTGAACAATTAAACAGTAATATTTTTGGAAAAAAAAAAAAAAAAAAAAATATATATATATATATATATATATATATATATATAATGAAAATAATTCCAACATGGCCAAGAGTGAATCTACCTAGGATTTCTCTCGATGGTTCTTCAGGATCACATTGGCTAATATCAGTTTATAGAATTTGCAAATTGTAAAGTCCGGATGTTTTTCACACCAACAGAATTAGAGATTAGATATAAAGATTGAAAAAAAAAAAAATTTATATATATATATATATATATATATATATATATATAAAACCCAGCTTAGCTGCAAGGAGCCTTCATTCACAGGAGGCCTCTTCCCCCTTATCTAGAAAGGATAAGAGCTGGGTTCATTGTTCAGCACCTTTAGGGTCCCAAAAGGGAAAAGTCAATGAGGTTGAGCTATTTGTGCATACTCCACCCTTGAAGCTTGCTTCCTTCATAGTTTCCACATTAAACTGATATATATATATATATTTATTAAGCTTAGCTTAGTTGTAGTACAAGGTCAGAAGTATGGGGGCACCCAGTGACAAACACACTAACAATAGTCTGCTAATCTAGCTTGTAAACCATGTGAGGTGCACACACACACACACACACATACACACACACACACATATATATATATATATATAAGTATTTGTGGCAAAGTGGCTAATGAGTGGGAGAACAAGATCGTAGTTAGCTAGTTCAAACTCAAGTTGCACTATTACATTCACTTTTAGATGAATACATTTGGGAAAAGTATAAACCCCTATATTCCTCAAGCTATGAGTAAAATAATACCACTATTGTTCTTCTACAAAGAGGGCTTTGGTATTAAATAATCCTTGAGGAAGATATTACATTAAACAAAGAATCTAAACCATATACATATAATGTAGTCTTGTGTGGATCTCAACACACGGAGGTCCAACAGTTTAGTGAAAGATAGGAACTGGTGTTCTACCTACACTGCAATTGTTTTTTTTTTATTGTGGTGAAGCTTTGTGTTGAACAAATCACACTTTTTGGATTAACTGATTGTAGAAAAATGGTGAAACAATGTGCCACAGATTCTCCTGAACAACACTCGTTAGGTTTTAAATTCAGAGTTTGTCCTTAACCATTCCTTATTGCTTTGCCAAGGTTAGAGAGCTCAGTCTTCCCTATTTTAACTATAGCTGAAGAGGTAATGGAAGGATTCATAGCTTCCTTAAGAGCATTAGTGTGAAGTGAAATTCAAACAGCTTTATCTGGGATTTTAAGTTTCATTGGAATGGTCCATTTCATTATGACAAATCTCACACACACACACACACACGCGCACACACACACACACACACACACACACACACACACACACACACACACATACAAATATATATACATATATGTGTAATCAAAATAAATTGGTCCACAAAGAGATTTATATCTTTTTAAAAATCATTTATTTAGTCTACGTACATTTCCGGCATGTCGCTTGCTTTCTTCTGAGAACTAATGAACCTTCAGAGAATATTAAAGCAACATTAAAGTAAATAAATAATTTTTTAAAAGATATAAATCTCTTTGTGGACCTATTCATTTTTAAATATTTCCTTTTTTCTCTCTTTGGACCAACAAAAAATAAAAATAAAACGCACACACACACACACACACACACATATATATATATATATATATTTAACCACAGTGTATGGTTGTCACTATCTCACTTGGTGGGTTTGTGGCAGATCAAATGTGGTATAATTCAGAAAGTACTCAATATCTGTGATAAAGCTATTATTTAATAATAAATAAATATTAGTTTTTATATATATTTAATAGCATGGATGCTTATCTGTGACTGCTGGTTTCATGCCGTGTAATACGACAATTATCAGGCAGAGATAATTGTCATAATAAGATAACATGAAACCTTTGGTTGTAGATAAGCATCCATGCTATCAAATATATGTAAAAAGTAATATATATATATATATATATATATATATATATATGTTGTTGGCAACCATAGTCAAGGGTGACCAGAAGGCTCCCTTTTCAATTGCTACAACACTGAGGAGTAGAGGCGGATGCTACTCCTTTCCCTGGATTGCTCCACTTTACACTTGATATGTGCCTTATATTGCTGAGTGTAAAGCAAGGAGGTATCAAGTACCATTTTTCAAGCCTTTGGTATGATGCGAACTGGGATTGAACCCAGGTCTCCTAGACCATTGGTGAACACTCTACCCACTAGGACAATGAGCCAGTTTTTATATATATATATAAATCAAATTCTGTCTCATACATTGATTATTGATCAACATAAGTCTAAATGTAAAAATTCCAAGTACATATATTATCAACATGTTAACCATCATGACAGTCCCTTTGTAGTTACATGGGTTCATTAAAAGTTGTATGTGTATAAACTTGGTTGGTACAGGTTTGACTAATAATCCAATATCTAAACATTGCTTATAGCAATGAGTATGTATATTTATGACCAAGTCAGGTCTGAAATATGACAGTTGTATATAAATATCTACTTCATGACCAGAGAGAAATATATATTCATAATATAATCAACCAGTTATCAGAGTTGAATTCAAATGGCTTATAACAAATTGTGTATTGAATGTTAATAATATGCATGGTTGGAGCAAACACATAAACCTTTAAATCAACAATCAACATACCAAAATATGAAGTGTTTTCAAAAAGCATTCATATTGAAACTGTATTTTCCAAGACAGAAATGGACAATGTATAAAATTTTGATTTTATTTAGAAATAGTCCAATTGGTATTATTTTAAGTTTTTTAAAACTAATCAAAGGCAGGATTTGATTTCTGTAGCCAATTCTAGATTGCCTAGTCAGTAGGGCTTAGAATATGCTGACTGTATCTTCAGTAGAGGGGTAAGACATCCCCCCCGAAAAAAGGGGGTCCTGGGTATGACTCTAATTTGCATCTGATGGTGAAGCACTGATTCTTGAGATCTGGGGGTGTGGAAAACCCCTTTATTGCTTTTGAGCACACGAAAACTCTGACCTCGAGTACCTATTAAATTAGTTTGATTTGTTTTTATGGAATATCAGCCATTATTGGTTATTTAATGCCAAATCTTGTGTTTACATACATATTAGATATATAATTTGTAAACACGTCTTGTAGATACACACAGTTAAATGATTAAACAATTCCATTTCTAACAATTCAATTTAATATAAGTCAACAAAGTTAAAGAGTTCCAAGTATTGTTATGTATCACTAACAATTCAATAAAAGATCAGTCCTTTATTTACACACAATTAAACGATTAAACAGTTCTATTTCAAACAATTCAATTTAGCATAAGTCATTTGTTTGCACTCAGTTTAAATGTCAAACGGTTCTATTTGACCCATAGATAGGACCCAATCAGGTGCTACCACACCAGGCCAGAGTGGACCTTGGAGCAATAGCAATGAAGGAGTATTCTGCATTCCCTAAAGCTCCAGCATTACTGTAGCCTCAACATTAGATTGTTTAATGTCATATCTAGGACACTTGTTGGGTGGGGTCTTACCCCTCTGCAGAGATGCAGTTGGTGAATTCTACTACCCCAGCCAACTGGGCCAAGTATTACTGGAGCCTCACCATCAAATTGTTTAATGTCATATCTAGGACACTCATTGGGTGAGATCTTACTTCCCTGCAGAGATGCAGTCAGTAAATTCTACAGCCTCCAGCAAACTGGCCATACCTATTAGAGTCCTATGCATCAAATATATCTGTTTAAAAATTATTGGTATCTGATAGGACTAAATGAAAAAAATCACTTAAGAAACAACTACACAAAAATGTAAATATGAACATACAATGAACATGATTCCCTGACCTCTAGGCATGAAATAACCCTAGATGAGTTGACAAGCCATTAAATCAATCCATCAAACCAATTCATTTGCAAAATTTTGTAAGGGAGATATTTTTATTAAAGTTCAAAAACAGGGATTATGTGATTTTTTTTTCAAGTTTAGGAATTTTCTTAATCAATACAATAAATATCTGTTAATTAATTAGTGTTACTACCTAGCTACCCAATATATGGGGAGTATTCAGAAAGTATTGAGACCAAAGCTGTATTTATCATGACAAATGAATAATGAATGAAACATTAATTTTCTTTAAAATAGTTTGACTTGCAAAATGGATCAGCAATGTCAGTTAATAAATGAGTGTTGGTTTTCTTAAATATTCTTTCTGGTGATATCAAGATTGAAAAAATATGAAAAATATAAGAATGGGTCAGGAAGAACTGACATGAAAAAGATATTCGTCAAAAAGCAATGGATAGGTTAAACTGTGATGGGGAAATGGTTTTCAAACTAGACTCATTGATCAATTATAACTGAGTAGTGAGTTTGATCTTAACTGGAGATTTCCTACTCTCTGCCTAGTTTGGTTTGGTTTTATGGCATATCAACCATTGTAGGTTATTCAAAGCCAAATCCATTTTTATACATATAAATAGTTCAATTTCTAGCAATTTAGTTTCGCATAAGTACAGTTTAGTTCTGTTTGACCCATAGATAGGAAGTTAATAGGTGCAACCACACTGGGCCAGAGTGGAGCTGGGAGCAATGGCAATAAAGGAGTACTTTGCATTCCCCAAAGCTCCTGCATTACTGGAGCCTCACCATCAAATTGTTTAGTGTCATATCCAGGAGACCCATTGCAGAAGTCTTACCCCTCTGCAGAGATGCAGTCATTGTATTCAACAGACCCAGCTGACTGGGCCATCTCTACCTTGTGCAAATCTAAGTGATGGTTGGTTCTTAAGGGTACCTCACATCGTGTAATGGTTAAAAAGCTTGGCTTATAAGTGCTTTAATTCTCACTGGATACCCTAAAGTTCTGGTCTTGTGCCAGACAAAGCTAAGCTTAGTAAATGATAACCGTCTATAATGGATAGAAAATATCAACTATTCTAATTAAAGATATCAAAAAGAAGAGTCATCAACAATCCAAATTTTTCTGGAGTGATTGAATTGGCTGCTGAAGTATATTGATATGGATAGTGAACATTTACTAAGCTTATCTTAGTCTGGCACAAGGCCAGAAATTTGAGCCATCCATTGAGAATTGGACTCAAGAACAATTGTCTGCTAATCTAGCTCACTAACCATAACACTATATGCAGTACCCTGGATATGGATATTATATTAACAACTAATCTTATTTTTTATGTTACTATTTTTGAAAGAAATATATTTTCCCCTTTTTTCTAATGGATTATCTACCTCATAATGAAAAAAATATTGATGTATATATCAATGTATGCAGTATTATTATATATATATATGCGTGTTTGTGAGTGTATATATATATATATATATATATATATATATATATATATATATATATATTTTATCGATACTGCTATATGGCTGCACTACATGGACGCTAACAAAACGGCTGGAGAAGAAGCTAGATGGCAATTACACAAGAATGCTACGTGCAATCTTAAACAAGTCCTGGCGGCAACACCCCACAAGACACCAAGTGTACAGCCATCTGCCCCCTATCACGAAAACTATTCAAGTCAGATGAACCAGACATGCAGGACACTGCTGGAGAAGCAGGGACGAACTCATAAGAGATGTACTCTTATGGACCCCCACACATGGCCGTGCAAAAGCAGGACGACCAGCACGAACATACATTCAGCAGCTATGTGAGGATACGGGATGTTGTCCTGAAGACCTGCCTAGGGCGATGAACGATAGGGAGGAGTGGCGAGAGAGGGTCAGGGATATCCGTGCTACCAGCGCGATATGATGGATGATGATATATATATATATATATATATATTCAGACATGCATACATATATTTATACATATAGGTATGTAAATTTATTTATAGATATGTATATATATATATTTATACATACACATACACACGCACACGCACACACATACATATATATATATATATATATATATGTACAGAGAGAGAGAGAGAGAGAGAGAAAGTGAGACAGAGATAGAGAGACAGAAACAGACAGACAGACAGACAGACAGACAGACACACACACACACACACACACACACACACATATGTAGATATCTATACTCTTCTGTATTTGCACAAGAATTACTGGGAAATCAGAAATGTATATTTCCCTGTATACAGTCTTATGACACTCTCACACACACACACACACACACACACACAAACATATATATATATATATATATATATATGCGCTTTCTTCTATGTGCACAAACTATTAAGAATCACACTGAAATCAATAAGATAAAACCTAAATCAAGAGATGTTTTTCAAGAACCAGAGTTGCTTGAATATCAACAACCAGATAAGACTAGACATATGATAAGAAATCATAAAATCTTAAACAAGAAACTTATCCAAAACAAATGTTCAAAGAAAATATTAAAATTTTGACAACAATAGCATCCAACTCAGCTGTAAACACATCAACCACATTGATTCATGTACAAACAAGGAAACCTTTCAAATTTACCATGAATCAAACTGTAATAGCAAAAATATTATTTACCTTTTAGAGTGCACACGTTGCTCCAAACGCTATATAAGAAAATCACAATGACTCTTTGATTTAAGATAAAAAAAAATAGAGATACACAATTAAATCTTTGAATCATACATCTCAGTTAGCTGGGGTTGTAGAATATGCTGACTGGATCTCTGCAGAAGGGGTAAGACCCCCAATGAGTGTCCTGGATATGACACTAAAAAATTTGATAGTGAGGCTCCTCTCCTGAAACTCTGGGGAAAGTGGATTACTTCTTTATTGCAATTACTCTCAGGTCCACTTTGATGCAGTAACACCCGATAGGGTCCTATCTACGGATTAAATGAAACTGTTTAATATGAAGATTTTATTAAAACAATATGATTTGAAAAAGATCTTAATACTTCTTGAATGCCTTGTTTGATCAACAGTCTACCTTTAAAAATGATTTCTCAGGTTGAATCATTTCTATACTCAGATAAACAAAAGACACCTGAGGAAGGCCAGAGGATACAATGGTCAAAATGTTGTGTTTCAACATATAACAATAAAGATTAAGGACAACAGATCCGAAAAATCACAACAAAATAATACATATCAAGCCTCATCTCAAAATTTAAACAAAATTTAGATTTTTCAAAATTTACACAAAATTTAGATTTTTCAAAATTTAGACAAAATTTAGATTTTTCAAATTGTACATTCATCCTAAATCCTATGAAAATAGATGGAAATTATCAAATCTAGAAACCTGTGGGATTTGATAAAAATAACTAAATACTAAAAATGCAGAAACTCCCAGAAGATCCTGATAGGAAAAGGGGCGAAATATGCACAAAGAAGGAACCCTATTGGCAAAAGAAAGAAGCTCATTCTCTTTCAGCAATGGCCAGCAGAGTGACAACACCTAAATCTTTCTTGCTACTGGTGGAAGGTGCTATGCATCTGTCTCTTGATGATGCGTTGGCTAACCTTTCCACAAGTAGTAGCTGTCTCTTTTACCAATAACCCATGACTAAAAACACCAAATAATGGACTTGTCAGAATCATAATTAAGACACCATATGACAAACTTAATGACTAACACATTTTAACACCTTGAGTGGGAGATGCAACCATTTCATTTGTATTCAGGAAGAATTTTCCACCTACTGAATGGTTGTTGAACCAAGAAATAAAGGTAAGATATAAATGATATATTGGCCTCCTATCATCTCTTCATGTCTTCTTTCATATAATTCCTTGCAGCTTTCATATGCAAGAAGTTAAACCAGCAAGATAATGTAGGGTAAGAATAGAATAACCCAGAATGAAGTCAGATAACAAACAGCAACGTTAACACCTTGAAACTCCTTAAACCCTTTCCCCAAAAAGACTCAACAACCACCCAAAACACTTATATTCTAATTATTCATCAACTTTTATACAAAAAATATTAAAATGTTGAAAAATGAATTATTTGTAAATTCATTAACTTCTACTGACTTATTTTCCTACTTAACAACATTAAAAAAAATCCTTCCACATTTAAAGATATTTTTTAATACCTGCAAATCAAATCTTACAGTTGTTATAACAAAGCTCATCTCTCATTCACAAGTGAACATCAATCCTTTGGAATTAATAAGTTTATCAGTCTTGAAATACAATCAGTTTTGAAATAAACACCTACGAATGAAACTCAGCCAAGATTATTTAATTCATAAAAATTATTTTACCAATGTTTATGTAACTATTCTTTTGTTCCTGTTATATATATATATATATATATATATATATATATATATATATATATATATACAGTATTATGTTCTTTTGGATAATATAATATCATATGTACATATTCACTGATATGGGTGCATTGCTAGACTTGCACACCTTTGTGAGTAAGTTTAAGTCTAATTGGGTGCCCTTTTCATGTGACCTTTTGCTCCATCTAAGCAAAAAGCTGAGTAAATTACTGTACATGTTCACCAACTTATATATATATATATATATATATACACAGCAATTTGGCCAAGCATAATAAGAGGTTGATCAGAGTTTATTTGAAAATTGCATGTAGCATAAAACACACAGTAATAAGCAAGACAGGTGATTCCTGTTAGCTTATTTCTTCTAATGACTAACGGTCATCAAAAACATTATATTAACAACACTAAAGTGTTCAACTATTAAAATTTACAACTGAAATGAAAATTTTTAAATTTTAAAAATCAAAATAGGCAATAATAACATGGTGATGATGATGATGATGAATATGGAAAAAGGATAAAAAAAAGTTACGGAACATAAAGGGGTCAATGATACCAATAATAGAAGAAACCCTCGGAACACTTCTAGAAAGCTTGGAAACAAAAAAAAAATGACAAGGTTTAAGAGATCTGTGGAAGGATTAAAATCATCCAGACCACAGCACACAGCACTACTGACTAGAATGTTATGAAGAGGTCTGGAGAACTGGAGAGACTGGTAAAAATTTATTCAGAGTAAAAACTCTCAGAGGAGTAAAATGAAAATAACAGATACAAAAGGATCATCTAATCTTGGCCAGACAGCCAGACCTAGTGAAAACAACTGTAAATGGTGTGCTCAGTACAGTAACCAAAGGATTGGCACAGGGAGTGGAGGACTTGAAATAAGAAGACGAGTGGAAACCATCTAAACTACAGCATTGTTGAGATCAGCCAGAATACTAAGAAGAGTCCTGGAGACTCAAGGAGACTTGCTGTCACCCAAACTCCAGTGGAAAACCATCAGCTAACGCTGTTGGGAAAAACTCTTAAATGAGAATAATAATAATTGTAATAATAATAATAATAATGATAATAATAAAAAGGAAACTTTAAGAGAGAAACAGAACATCTCCTAATGGCAGCACAAAACAGCGCCATAAGAACCAATCATATCAAGGCGAGGATAGATAAGATGCAACAAAATAGCAAATGTAGGCTATGTGGTGACAGAGATGAAACCATCAATCACGTAATAAGCGAATTGGCATAGAAGGAGTACAAGGCTAGACATGACTGGGTGGGCAAAGTGATCCACTGGGAAATGTGCAAGAAATTTGACCATGGCAATAAATGGTATATGCACAACCCAGCACCTGTCCTAGAAAATGACACACACAAACTCCTATGGGACTTTGACATACAAATGGATCACCTAATCTCGGCCAGAAGACCAAACCTTATAAAAATCAACAAAAAATAAAAAATCTGCAAAATTGTCGACTTTGCTGTCCCGGCTGATCACAGAATAAAACTGAAAGAATGTGAAAAGTGAGATAAGTATCTTGACCTTGCAAGAGAATTGAAAAACTATGGAACATGAAGATGACAATTATATCAATTGTGATTGGTGCTTTTGGCACGGTAACTAAAGGATTATTAAAGGGCCTGGAGGATTTGGAAGTTGGTGGCCATGTGGAGACCATCCAAACAGCAGCATTACTGAATACTGAGAAGAGTCCTGGAGACTTGAGGAGACTTGTTGTCACTCAATCTCCAGTGAAAGACCATTAGCTTACGCCGATGTGAAAAATTCTAATGAGTAGATAATAATAATAATAATAATATCACCTAATCTCGGCCCGATGACCAGAACTTGTAATAATCAACAAAACAAAGAGAACTTGCCGAATTGTGGACTTAGCTGTCCCGACTGACTAAAGAGTAAAATTGCAAGAAAGTGAAAAGAAGGATAAGTATGTGGACCTTGCTATGGGTATTAAAAAAATCTGTGGAAAATGGAAGTGACGGTGATATCAATTATAATTGGTACTCTTGGTACTGTCAACAAAGGATTAGTACCGGGATTGGAGGACTAGAAATAAGAAGACGAGTGGAGACCACCCAAACGACAGCATTATTGTGATCAGCCAGAATACTGAGACGAGTCCTGGAGACTTGAGGAGATTTGCTCGTACTCAAATTCCAGTGAAAAATGATTGGCTAACACTAGTGTGAAAAATTTGTGAAGGAGCAAATAATAATGATAATAATAATAATGAAAATTAAAAAATAACAGCAACAACAAACTAATGCAACAAAATGGATCAAACATCTTGGCAAGTCTTTTTTTTTGCTGATTGAGTTACCCTCTAGAATATAAAAATGTCTGAGATAAAAAAAAAACTGAAATACACATTAGCTTTGCTGATAGAGTTGGCATATCCATGATTGCTTTTTTTTTCTTTTTTCTTTTTGAATTGTTTTGTTGCCATTGTTTGAAAAAAATACCCCCCCTCTTTTCTTATGGATAATAAACCTGACAAGGTCTGGAAAACAGACTCAACCAAATTTTGAAGCGGAAAAGAAAATTTGGAAAACAAGTGTAATAAAAAGAAAAATGCAGACACTGACAACAAGAACAAGAACAACAACAACAACAGTAGCAATAATAATAATAATAATAATAATTGTAATAATCATAATAATAAAGAAAATAGTACAATAAAATGAATCAAATATTTTTTGTCAGTTGAATTTCATGTCAAAATAATGAAGATTAACAGCATATCAACTCGTTATAGGTTATCTAATGTCAAATTTTGATAAAATTAATTTCTGCAAAATTTTATGGTTTCAAATAACTTTATCTATTTAATAATAATAATAATTATTTCCTTGGCATCAAGTATTTCGATTTATGAGATTAAAAAAAATAGGGCAATAAGGAATATTAACCTAATAAGATAGATGTAAAAAAATGCAAAGGTATATATATATATATATATATATGGGTTACCTTCTAATCCCCACACCAGGGATAGAATCCATATTGTATATTGGCCCAGCCGGGATTGCAGATGCATCATCTATATCTACCAACTGCTGTTACCCCATGTGCTGTGTGCACAGTGACGACAACTCCTGCTTTGCTGTTCAAATGGAAGGGGGCTGGTGAGTGGACAGGAAGGTAAAAATAAACTTTTCTTTTTTGTTTTCCCACTGTTTCAACCATGGCTGGTGGTTTGTTTTTGTTGCCCATCGATCTGAGTTAAGCTGCCCCAAGCATACTAAGAGGGAATTAATTTGCATTCACTTCAACTTGAAATATTAATGAATAATTGTTTCCTTTCATGTCTTAAGTAATGTGAACAAGGCTTCATAATTTTAGTGAAATTTCAACAAAAGAAAATGTTTTTATCATCATTGATAATATTTTTGAAGAAAACATATCCAATGCTTGAAAAACATCTGGCACTTTTACAAATTAACCAACATGATGTTTTTGGATATATACTTCTGAAATATCTCTTTTCATCAGGTTGGTTTGATTTTTTAATTTAGAAAAATGTGCCAATTTCGAACATAATATTAACCATTAATCAATAATGATAACAATAATGATCCTTAAGGAGGTCAAAACAAGGTGGAAAAATGTAGCCATGGCATTTATACTATTTACCAATCCCTCCGCTCGGGCAGGATATGACACAAGGTCAATTTTTAAGTGGAGTTTAACAGGTTTGAATTCAGAGTTTTCCTTCTCCTAGACTAGTTGCCTAACCAAGGCTGAAGAACCTAGTCTGTCCTACTATTTACCCATAGCTGGAGGGAGAATAATTGGATTCATACCTTCCCCAAGGGTACTAGTGCTATGTGAAATGCAATCAGTCTTGTCTAGGATTTGAACTCGTGTCACTGTGTGTCCATTTCCTATGACGATAACGATTACACCACGGGCACCTCCATGGCATTGATTAACAACAAAAAAGCCTATGGAATGGTTGCACTGAAAGTGTCTGAAAATATTGAAAACATCTGACAAAGTCAGGAACTTCACCATAAAAAATATGAAAAACTGGAAAATGGAATTAGCAACAGGAGAACAAACCCTTGCAAAGGTGAAAATCTAAAGAGGCATCTTTCAAGGAGACTCACTCTCAGGTAGTGCACAGTAGACTACAAATTTACAAAATCACTATAAAAGATTAATCCCCTTTTGTTCGTGGATATTACGATGGTATTTATCAAAAACAAAAAAGAACAGAAGACCCAGATTCAAACAGTAAGAATATAGGGCCAGGATATAGGAATAAAATATGGCATTTAAAAATGTGCCATTCCAATGATGAAAATTGGGAAAAGAGAAACAACAAAAGTAATAGAACTACCAAATCAGGAAAGCATCAGAATGATTAAAAAGAAGGAAAATAACAAGTACTTTGGAATATTGGAAGTGGACACCATCAAATAAGTGGAGAGGAAAGAAAAAATAAGAAAAATTCTGCAGAAGAACAAGAAAACTTCTCAAAACCAAGCTCTGCAACAGAAATCTCATCAAAGGGATAAACAATTGGGCAGTCTCACTTTTTAGATGCTCTGGACCATTCTTAAGATGGACAAGAGAGTAACTGGGACAAATGAATCAAAAGATACAGAAATTGATGGTGATACACAAGGCCTTACACCTGAGAGATCATATTTACCAACCCCTCAGCTCAGGCATGATATGACACAAGGTCAATTTTTAAGTGGAGTTTAACAGATTTGAATTCAGAGTTTTCCTTCTCCTAGACTAGTTGCCTCACCAAGGCTGAAGAACCCAGTCCGCCCTATTATTTACCCATAGTTGGAGGGAGAATAATTGGATCCATACCTTTCCCAAGGGTATTAATGCTATGTGAAATGCAATCAGTTTCGTCCAGGATTTGAACTCGTGTCGCCGTGTCCATTTCCTGTGACGATAAGCATTACACCACGGGCACCTCTTCTCCTTCCACCTGAGAGATGACATAGACAGATTACATGTGTCAAGAAAAGAAGAGGACTCACCAGTATTGAGGATTGAGTAGATGCATCAATCCAAGGTTTCAAGGAGTACATCAAAAAGAACAAAGAAAAATCAATTCCAGCTTGGTAACATAAGGTAGAACAGTTAAACAACTAAAAACAGAAATTGGAAGAGAAACAACTTCATGAATATTTCAAGTGGCAAACAGGCAAGATTGGACACAAGAAGGTCTGGATAGGGTTAAGAAGTGGAAACCTTCAAAGAGAAACTGAATCTCTTTTAATAGCAGTTGAAAACAATGCCATAAGGACCTATCATATCAAAGCAAATATTGAAAATATACAACAGAATAGCAGGTGTAGGCTATGTAGAGACAGTAATGAAACAGTTAATCCCATTAGTGAATATAGCAAACTAGCACAAAAAGAGTTGGCCTAACTGAATAGGGAAGATGAACCACTGGAAAATTTGATCATACTACCAAATTGTATATACACAAACCAGAATCTGTCCTAGAAATTGGGATGCATAAAATTCTCTAAGGATTTTGAGATACAAACTGATCACCTAATTCTGACCAGATGACCAGACTAAGTGTATGTAAAAAAAGAACTTGTCATCTAGTAGGTTTTACCATTATCACTAGGCGATAATAAAAGAATACAAAAAGAGAGACAAATACTTGAACCTGGCTGGAGAGTCAAAGAAACTGTGAAATGTGAAGGTGATGGTGATACCAATTGTAATTAGTGCAACTAGAATGGTCCTAAAATGTTTGGAAAACAAAACTTGAGGAAATGAAAATCAGAGGAAGAATTGAGACCATCCAAACTACAGCATTACTAACATCGGCCAGAATACTGAGAAAAGACCTGAAGACCTGAGGAGACGTGGTGTCTCTCAGACTCTAATGAAAGACCAACAACTTACTCTGGTGTGAAAAACTCACAAGGGTTAAATAATAATGAAAGAGACAGTAATACCTGTTATAGTTTTAACCCTTGGAACAATTCTGTAAAATCTAGGAAAGAGAGAAAGGGAACTGAATATCTCCAGAGGAATTGAAACTATCCAGACTTCACCACTGCTGAAGTTCCCAAGAATATTGAGAAGAGACCTGAATAACTGAGAAGAATTGCTGTCACTCAGTCTTCAGTAAAAAACAGCAGTTACTACTAGTATGAAACTCTCAGTAGTTAAATAATTAGGCATTACAGTATAGGAAAGGTGATTTACAAGGAAATCTCCAAGAGTGTAATGTTTGACCTTGCTGACAGATGGTATATTTGAAAACCAGAATCTATCCGAGAAAATGAGATGGATAAAATTCTCCATGACTTTGAAATAAAAACAGATCAGTAAATCCAAGCCAGAAGACAACACCTAGTTTTAATTAACAAGAAGAAAAAAAATGTCCTTTAGTGAATTTTGCTCAATCAGCCAACCTTAAGGTGAAAGTAAAAGAAGGTAAAAAGGTAATTACTGTATCTTGCAAGAAAGCTGAAAAAACTGTGGAACATAAAGGTGACTGTGATACCAATTGTAGTTGGAGCCCTTAGTCTCCAAGAACCTGGAAAAGAGACTTGAGGAAGTAGAGGTTATAAGAAGAACTAAAATCAAGACCACAGCACTATTGAAATCAGA
This sequence comes from Sepioteuthis lessoniana, assembly GCA_963585895.1. Classification (NCBI taxonomy): domain Eukaryota; kingdom Metazoa; phylum Mollusca; class Cephalopoda; order Myopsida; family Loliginidae; genus Sepioteuthis; species Sepioteuthis lessoniana. Next base: position 35,341 of record CAUZXS010001766.1, on the reverse strand, counting down.
TAGGATGCTTAGAAAAGGTCAAGTTACTCACTGGAGATGTGCTGTCACTCAGACCCCTGTGAAAAACCATCAGTTTGAGCAGGTGTGAAAAACTTGTGGGGAGTAAAGTAATAATATGAAAAATAACCTGACGACACATCAAGGATTTCCACTGGCATTTAAAATACATCAACATGAAAAAAATATTGTTTTCATTTTGTAAATCAGAAGAAGCAATTTTGTTTAAATGAAAAACATATTAAACCAAGATTCTACATAAGGTCATTCTTTGACTGAGATTACAAATTCAAGCAAAGGTCACTGGAGCAACAAGTTGATGAGTTCATCAAAAAGTTGATGAGTTCTGTCAAAAATTGCATGTGTGACCTTGGGTCAAAGGCTTAATGCACACTGCATAATACACACTGTATAACCTCCCTAAATTACAAATGGTTGATAGGCTAGTGAAATCAGAAGGTCAAATGTCAGAGGTCAAGTTACTCACTGCATCCTCAAAGGTATTTTTGCTCCTTCTCAATCCTCTCCTAATATTATTTTGAAAAGTGCTATGCCATCTTAGAAATATAGGAAATTTTATAAATATATTGATTTGTACAACTCAATAAAGCAAATTTGAAATTAATTCAAGTTTTCTGGCCATTTTTGTTCAAAATGTTGGTACTTTGGAAGTTAAATTTTTAAGAACAAAAAAAATTCCAAGTCTTTTTCTTGACCTTGCTTGAACCTTTTTGCTGCTGCATTTTTCAATATTTGGTAGCTCTAGTGTTCTATTTACCAACAGGGGAAGAATTCCTATGGTGTGATGGCTAAAGTGCTAAACTTTGAATTCCAGTTATTCTTTTATGTTCCCTTTCAGACTAATTCCCTAGGGAAAGGCAAGAACCTCCTTCTCTCTCATTTATGAGTTAATTAATATCACTGATGTTCTTCTGTAAGGTTGACTTTGGCATCAAATAACCTATAAAGTTAAAGATATTAACTAAACCATTTATCTACTCTTTTGACTCTACTGTTTCAAAAAAGCATTATTCTGAAACCTTAATATCACCAGAAAATCTCACAGTAATCAATGCAAATATTAAAAACTGTTGATGGGACAACAAAAAGATTTTATGAATAAAATCAGTAAATTTCCTGTCTTGTTTTTCTTTTTTATGTCTTTATTAGTTTCTCTAATATTTGTCTTGTAAAGCAGTGAGGAAGACGTACAAACAATCTGAAGTATAAAGATGGCAAACTAGTTGAATTTGGTATCAAAATAATGAGAAAATTCTCTGTAAAATCCCACTGGTTTATTTGTTTAACAGCATGTCAAATCTTTATGGATTATTTAATGCCATAATTTGATACAATTAATTTATGCAGAATCATATGGTTTCAACTAATTATTCTTATCAAATAATAATCATTTGTTTGCATGCAGTTATATGGCACCAAGTATTACAATCTAATACTAATAATTTATACACAGATAGTTTGATTTGGTTTGATAAAGATTATTTGATGGCTTATCAACTCTTTAAGGGTTATTTAATACTGAAATTTAATTGATTTGTAAATGTTTGATTATAATCATAATTATATTTTCAATGTTTCGTTGCGACCATTTTTTTAAATCTCACTTTTTTATTAGTCTATAATAATCATATTTTGCAGTTATATGGTTTCAAATATTCCAATCTAATATGAATAATTAGCACACAGTTATATGGTATCAAGTATTCCAATCTGATATAAATAATTAGCACACAGTTATATGGTTTTAAGTATTCCAATCTAATACAAATAATTAGCACACAGTTATATGGTATCAAGTATTCCAATCTAATATAAATAATTGGCACACAGTTATATGGTATCAAGTATTCCAATCTAATATAAATAATTGGTACACATTTATATGGCATCAAGTATTCCAATCTAATATAAATAATTGGCACACAGTTATATGGTATCAAGTATTCCAATCTAATATAAATAATTGGCACACAGTTATATGGTATCAAGTATTCCAATCTAATATAAATAATTGGCACACAGTTATATGGTATCAAGTATTCCAATCTAATATAAATAATTGGCACACAGTTATATGGTATCAAGTATTCCAATCTGATATAAATAATTGGCACACAGTTATATGGTATCAAGTATTCCAATCTAATATAAATAATTGGCACACAGTTATATGGTATCAAGTATTCCAATCTAATATAAATAATTGGTACACATTTATATGGCATCAAGTATTCCAATCTAATATAAATAATTGGCACACAGTTATATGGTATCAAGTATTCCAATCTAATATAAATAATTGGCACACAGTTATATGGTATCAAGTATTTCAATCTAATATAAATAATTGGTACACATTTATATGGCATCAAGTATTCCAATCTAATATAAATAATTGGCACACAGTTATATGGCATCAAGTATTCCAATCTAATATAAATAATTGGTACACATTTATATGGCATCAAGTATTCCAATCTAATACAAATAATTAGCACACTGTTATATGGCATCAAGTATTCCATCAAGTTCAAATAATTTGCCCACAGTTATATGGTTTCAATTCCTCTTAGATACAAATAGTTTTTAACAATACTCCTCAGGATTTACATTCAGAATTTTCCTTCTTTTAGACTATTTGCCTAAGTAAAGTTAAAGTATCAGTCTACCCTACTATTTACCCATATTTAGCCATAGCTGGAGGGAGAAGAAATATGTTTATGCCTTTCCCTAAAGCATTAGTGAGATGTCAACTTCAAACAACCTTGGCTAAGATCTGAACTTGGCATGTCAAGTATATTTTCAATGACAGTAACCATTCCACCCCAAGCACCTCCTCTATACATACATGCATACATACATAGATATATATATATATATATAACACCCCAAATGACTCTACTATATATATATATATATATACACATATATATAGTGGAGGTATTTGTGGTGTAATAGTTATTGTTGTCGGAAATGTACCAGATGAACAGAGTTCAAATCCTGAATTAGGCTTTTACATTTCACAAAGTATATATACTCTTGGAAAAGGTATGAATCCAGCTATTCTCTCTTCTGCTATGAGTAATTAGTAGGGAAGACTAGGGTCTTTAACCTTGGTATAACAGCTTTTTAAAAAGGAAAACTTGGGATTCAAACCTGTTAAACTCCACATAAAAAAAAAATTACCTTGTGTTGCATTTAGCTTGTCCTGGGGGGTTGAGTAAAACACACACTTGCACTCATAATCACACATATACAATTATATATATATATATATATGCAGGTGGTCTAGAAATTAAGAGAATACATACATACGTACATACATACATGTATATAAATATGTACAAGGTACCTTCAATAAGTTTCCAGACGTTTTTTGTACAGGCATTTAAAATTGTTGTAGACTCTTGAAAATTTAGTATGTTATTGCTATACACCTTATGAGATGACTGACCAATTTTTATGATTTCAAATGAACAGCTACAGCAGGAATTGGAATACACCCTACTAAAGCCTGATTGTCTTCCTGGTGAATTTCAAAAAGGCAATCTGGATGTGAGGACACTTTAGAAGAACGATATGCAATAAAGTCCTGTTTTAAACTTGGAAAAAAATGCCACAGAAACGTATGGAATGCTTCAGACTGCTTTTGGAGCATCTTGCATGAATCGAGCATCAGTTTTTGAGTGGCATAAGAAATTCAAGGAAGGCAGGGAGTCTGTGAGGGATAATGAGAGGTGTGGGAGGAGTAAGGAAGTCAATACACCAGATTTGATTGGCCAAATAAAGAATTGCATGGATAAGGACCGTCATGTGTCTACAGAGACAATAAGTGCACAGTTTGATGTCAGTCTGGGAACTGTACACACAATTATTCGTGAGGAACTGAAGATGCGGAAGATTTGCGCACAGTTTGTCCCAAGGGTGCTCAGAGAAGATCAGAAAGAAAGACGTTGTCATGACAGCAGGGAGATAGTCGAGCTGATCAATTCAGATCCCTCGGTTTTTGATGCTCTGGTGACCTGTGATGAAAGCTGGATCTACTGCTATGAGCCAGAGACCAAGAGACAGAGTTCCCAGTGGAAGCATGCTGGCTCTCCCAGACCCAAGAAGGCCAGACAGAGCAAATCCACCCACAAACTTTTGATGATACCTTTTTTTGACAGCACTGGCATGATCTACATGCACTGGGTTCCCACTGGATAGACAGTCAACAAGGAATACTATGTTGAGGTTTTAAGGGAGTTCAGGAAGAGATTTCGTCAGAAGAGGCCAGCACTCTTCTAATCGGGTCAGTGGCATTTCCGACAAGACAATGCACCAGTCCACAACTCCATCCTAGTCACAGACTATTTGACCAAGATGGGCATCAAGACAGTTCTTCAGCCTCCCTATAGTCCAGACGTTGCTCCCTGTGACTTTTGCTTATTCCCTAAGCTCAAGGAAAAACTTAGAGGCTGTTGTTATGAGACAATTGTGGAGATGATAGAGGCTGTGACGAAGGACATTGACATGCTCACACAAGAGGACTTCGATGGGGCCTTCCAGAAGTTGTTAGAATGGTACAACAAGTGCATTGCAGCTGGAGGAGATTACTTTGAAGGGGACTAGAGTTTCATGTGTGTACTATCAATAAAAGTGCCCATACGAAAAAAAGTCTGGAAACTTTTTGAACAACACTCATATATATCATACTGGCCCATTGACATAATGGTTAGAGTGTCTGCCAATGATCCAGGATACCTGGTTTAAATCCGAGGTTAAGTCATACCAAAGACTCAAGAAATTAATGCCAACTTGCTTAAAACTCAACATCATAAGGTATGAATGAAGGGTAAAGTGGGGCAATCCAGGGAAAGGAGTAGCACCCTCCCCAACACCTTGGTGTAGTAGCTATTGAAAAGGGAGTCTTTGGGTCACCCTTGACTAAGGTCAGCCAATTTACTTATATATATATATATATATATATATATATATATATATATATTCCATCAAATACTCTATTCTGTCAGATTATCTGCTCCATTAACTCTTTGTGTTGTTAGAATATCTAAAAAAAGCAAACTTCTATCTCAAATTATCTAAAAGTTATTTTTAACATCAACACCATTAAGACTATTTTAGAAATTTTATTATTATTGCAAATGGGTTATTTTCAATCTTTTTATATATGTTCATATTTGCTAAGATTTTGTCTAGTCTGGTACCTGGCTATAAAAGCCAACTGAAAACAATTTAAAAAAAAGTTTTTTCCAGAAATGCAAGAAGTCTGTCTTTTTTTAGTGTATTAAAATGCTTTTGCTGATGTTAACAACCCAATTGCCTTCATTTCAGAGTCACAAATATGAATTCTTTTATAGCTTTTTAGAGTCATGTGTATCTATATCAATAACAAAGTAAGGTTTGTTTGTCTGTCTCTAATGAATAGTCATATGGTTTGACATTGAGCAACCAAATTTCAAAAGTACATTTTTTGAATAACATGAAAAGATAATTTGAATCAGTGTTCTGTGTGGCAAACATTCATTTGAATAATTGTATTGAGCATGAAACTGCTACCATTAGCTAGTAAATAATAGAAAAACATTGATTATGATATACATTACATAGTTTATTATGATATATATCATATAGATTACTATATATAATAAATTATAATAAGATAATTATAGTAATGGTGTAATGGTTATCATCATAGGTAATACATATGGTGATCCAAGTTCAAATCTGTTTAGCACTAATAATCTTTGGAAAGGTATGAATCCAACTATTCTTCCTCCTGCTATGGTCTATTAATAAGGCAGATGGAACTCTTCAACCATGTCATGTCAACCAGTCAAGGAGAAGAAAAACTCTGAATTCAGACCTGTCAAATACTGCTAATAAATTGACCTTGTGTCATGCTGAGGTATATATATATATATATATATATATATATATATATATATATATATATATATATGAGAACATTGCTTATATATATATATATATATATATATATATATATATTTATCGGTGTGATGTTCTCCTGACTCTGATGTTCAACTTAACCTGAGTGGTGGTTGATAGGGATGAATGGAGAGGGAAAGTTGAAAAAATTTTGGGTATTGGCATGTTTTGATAATAATACAGTGACTTGCATAAGTATTGGATACATGTTATTTTCTGTTAAATATATATATATTTTCTGTTAAGTATATATATATATATATATATATATATATATATATATAAAAGAAAAACAATTGGTCACATATACATATTATATATAATTTTAAATCAATGGTAAATCTACAGCAAATACATTAACCTTATATTTTAATTTTTTATTTTTATATTTAAAGATTTATATATTTATATATATATAGTGGAAAGAAAAAACTATAGGAACGCTTTTCTTTAGATTTATATAGGAGATGATTTTGAGAAAAAATCAATATTCATTCGGAAAAATATTTCCAAATATTAAATGCATGTCTGTTGCATTCAGCAACATTTTTCGGAAATATCAAACAAAACCCTTCATTTGATCTACAAGAGTATGCTATTCTTGGTCCTATAGTTGACATGTGCCAAGCTCTTCCTAAGGAATTTTCTGAAGTCATATCTGTTAACTCTTCCTTTTGATGCTGACCTGCTTTTCTGCTGAGTCTGTTGAGTTACAGGTTTGTGATAAAAACAATAATGAAATCTTGATATATTTGGTTTGGTTTGCTTTGGTTTATTTTCCAAATGGCATATATATATATATAATTGTTATTTTTATAATTAAATCATGATAATATGAATAGAGGATAATGATATTTTCTAATCTTGAGAATGAAACAAAACTAGAATCTGATAACTGCCCCCACCCGCCCACTCAGTCCAAGGAGGCTTGTGTAATCATTCTTGTCATAGACATGTTGACTTTAATTTATTCAAGTGAAATGTCTTTGGGTCTATCAAAGAAAGATCTGCAGATTTTATAAATATGGGAAGTTGGCACCATTGTCTTCTGAGGGCCTCTTCAGAACCTCACCTAACCCTGATAGATTCTAAAGTCAAAAGACAGTGGTTAATTGGTTGCATCAGAAAGGGATTAAAGAAGCTTATTCTCCTTCCTATAGCCAAGTATGATGCTGAAAAACTTGATTGTATTGGGTGGAGGGACCCCCTGTGGCCTAATGGCTAAAGTGCTGGACTGTGGCCTTAAAGTAAGCAAGTTCAAACTCCATTTGTGATATTATGTTTCCTTTCAGACTTATACCCTGGGGAAAGGCATGAATCCCCTTATCCCTCAGCTAAGGGCTAAATAGCATTACCGCAATTCTTCTACAAGTATAGTTTTGGCATTGAATAATCCATGAAAGTTGATATGCCCTTAAACAAAAAAAAAAAAGCAAACCAAATCTTGATTTTATCATCGAAATTCACAGAGACTACTAGAAAATATACTGTGTTCATTAACTAAGCTTTGCTATGTTTGGTGACAGGTCAGAATTATGAGACACTCTGTTAGAATGAAACTCATTAACAATGTTCTGCTTACCTAACTTATTGACCATTATACAACACAAGCTGCTCTGAAAAATATACAGTAGTCTACAAATGGTTTGCTTTCTTTGTTTTAATGGCATATCAACCTTCATGGGTTGTTTAATGCCAAAGATTTAACATTCTTGTAGAAGGACAGTAGTGGTACTATTTAACCTGTAGCTGGGCAGATAATGGGGTTCCCAAAGGTATTCGTCTGAAAGTTAATGTAATAGTGTGACTAGAGTTTGAACTTGTTTGCTACAATGATGCAGCCCAGCATGTTAGCCACAACACCATTAGGACTCCCCTTATCAAATGATTTGGTTTGGTTTATTGGATTAATAGCATATCAACTTCTTGGAAGTAATTGTGACGTAAAGGTTATTGTTAGAGGAAGTAGACTTGGCTACCCAAGTGCAAATGTTGCACAATGCCATTTGTATTCCTTATTGTGCTAATATACGGGGACAGGTATGAATCAAACTATTCTCCCTCCAGCTATGGGTAAATAGTAGGGCAGACTGAGCTCTTTAACTTTGGTATTTCAACCAGTCTACGATTAGGAAGACTGAATACAAAATAGACCTTAAAAAAGATAGGCTCTGCATGGGTTCAGATGACCAAACCAAGGAATAAGTCAAATTCAACTCCTTATGTGTTATCTAAAGTCAAAGGTTGGTTGGTTGTTTGGTTGGTTGTGTTTTATGGCATATTAACTCTTGTTGCTAAATCCCGTTTATACATATACATTAGATATATATGGTTTGGCTTGTGTGTGTTTTATGGCATATGAATCATTGTAGCTTATTTAATGCTAGATCCTATTTATACATATATAATGAATATATATGATTTGTAAATGAATAGTTTGTAAGTAACATTTTTAAACAAGCTTGAACTCATTTGTTTGCACACCGTTAAATGGTTCCAAGACTTGCTATGTAATAATGATAATTCATTGACATCAGTAATTTGGTTTCAAGTTTTAGAAAATTGATACATATTTCTACTTGACCCATAGATGTGACCCTAATAGATACTACCACTCTTGGTCAGAGTGGATCTAGCAGTAATGGCAGTGAAGGTGTACTCCACATTCTCTAAAGCTCCAGGATTGGAACCTCACCATCTGATGGTTTTGTTTAATACTCAGAACACTTGGATTAGGGTCTTATCCCTCTGCAGAGGTGCAGTTGGCATATTCTACAGCCCCAACTGACAGGGCTGATTATTGGGGAGGGGTTTTACCCCTCTGCATAGGTGAAGTCAGCAAATTCTACAGCACCAGTGGCCAGAGTGGTTTAAAGCTAAAATTTGATTCATTTGTAAATGTTTATAATTTTAACTTTTCAAAGTTTTATTGCATTTTCTTTAATTACACATTTATTCATCTAGAATCATTAGTTTGAATATAGTTAAATGGGTTCAAGTATTCCTATCCAATGTTAATAATTCTACTTAATAATGATGATGAGTTGTTTGCACACTGTTATGTAGTTTCATGTATTCCTATTCAATTGGCCGGGGCGGAAGAATACACAGACTGCATCTCAGCAGAGGGGTAAGATTCCATCAATGAATGTCCGGCATATGACATTAAACTATCTGATAGTGAGGCTCCAGTAATGCTGGAGCTTTGGGGGATGCTGAATACCCCTTCATTGCCATTGATTCCAGGTCCGTTCTGACCTGGAGTGTTAACATATGATAGTCCTATCTATAGGTCAAATAGAACTGTTTGACATTTAAACTGAGTGCAAACAAATTACTATTGCCAAATTGAGTCGTTAGAAATAGATCTGCTCGATCATTTTATTGTATGTATCTACAAAATGTGTTTACAAATCATATATTTGATATATATATATAAAAACAACCAACAATGGTTGATATGGCATAAAACCCAACCCAACCCAACTCAACTATCCAATCTAATAATTTTGAAACATCTTTTTCATGCCCTGATGAGACCCTAACAGGTACTGCACTATGGGACACAGTGGACCTAGGAGTAATGGCAATGAAAAGGTACTCCATACTCTCTAGAGCTCCAGAAATGGAGATGCTCCATTTCTGGAGCTCTAGAGAGTATGGAGTACCTTTTCAGCTCTATTAAATGCTGTTTAGTGTCATACTCAGGACACCATTTTTTTGTGTAGGGGTCTTATAGGGGATATAGTCAGTGTTTTCTAAGTCCCACAGTCAAGTTAATCTCCCAAAAGGCTATAATTACTGCTCTTTCAATCACAAGGAGCTTCTAACAAGTGAAAATGTTCATATACAAATCATTGAACAATATTGGTGAAAGGTGAAATAGATTTGTGAGTCTGAAAACAAAACAAAAAAAGACTTTACATCACTGGGTAACTTTCCAAGTAGATGCTATTTAAGGCTTTCCGCAGTGAAAACAGGTGTCATCTATTTCTTAATTGGTTTCTTTGTTTAATGGCATATAAACCTTCATGGGTTATTTAATACCAAAGCCATCCTTCTATCAGAACAGCCGAGATGCTATTTAACCCATTGCTGGGAAGATAAGGGGGTTCATACCTTTCCTAAGGGTATTTGTCCGCAAATGATCATAATAGCGCGGCTGGAGTTCGAACTCGCTTACCACGATTCCAGAGTCCAGCGCTTTAATCATTTCACCATGAGGACACCCTATCTATTTCTTAAAATGGCAGCTATCATCTATAGGCATCATAATATTATGGTATATTCATATCGCAAAATGTTTGCCAACAACCTATTTGCAGTATTTCATTGAGTTCTTTATCTGGGAATAATTAGTTTTATTCCAATTGCAGAGCGAATTCACTCATTCCAATTTTAAAACTTAATGTTTCCCGAAAATGCAAATGCTAATAACAACCATATTGTGTCTGTTTTAAAAATGATTTCCTAATTGCAAAATAAATATCAGTTTTATCCTAATTATGTATATTGTTTTTCTTTTGCCACCATATTTAAGTAAATTGTATGTTTTTCCTTTTAGAAAATGATTTTTTAATTTTTGAATTAATATCAGTTTCATTCCAGTCATATATTTTGCCTTTTTTTTTTAAAGTCATATTATCATAATAGACACAAAGTCAGGGTTCAGATCTCATTATGATCACATTGTAAATTGAACATTGGCTGCTTTAAATATGGACACAGATTCATAGTCCAGTTATACAGGATTATTATAAATCTGACCCCCACTTTAGAGCCACTTCAATATTCTAGTACAACTAATGGTTTGTTGATTTTTCTTCTGAATTACAGAGACTTAAATTCAATATGAGCAGTAGGGTCTTGCAGCAAAATGGCTTCGAACTGATTATTGTTTATTTATTTTCCTGATTCAAGCTAAAACCTTCCCTTGGGGACAATAAGTCTGCATACCAAATTTAATAATTCTACATCAAATTATTTCATCATTTAAAAAGGACAGACAAACACTTCTAAATTATGAATATAGATTTTATACTTAATATAAACTTCAATATAATTCCTCTACTTTAAAAAATTAAATATTCATAGATTTTATACATTTAGCTTTGTAAATGGGATATATTCCAATTCCTTTAGTTTCTCGGTTTTCTTGGGAGGGTCTTTTTAATTAGAGCAAATTCAGTCGGGAAACTTTGAAAAATTACTAGAAAATATAAGGACAAAATGTAACTATGTACATCATGATTTTAGTAATCTTTTAATGGCACTAATACCAAAATAACATACTTGGTACTGCAAACATGTTGAAATATTCTCAGTTAATACCAACTTTATATCTAACAAAGCTAAATATGATATGAAGTATTTCTATCTGTTCCTTTATGTTTCCTCCTGAATCAGGCTTTGTGGCCCTCATGCTGAAAAAGTTAAAGACACTTGCTGTAGAGTTTGGTGATAAGTAGTAACTAGTATTGCTAAATTCAAATACACAAATTGCCTTCTCAACAGCTATAACTTTTGGCATATTGATTGACAATGGAACATCGGCTCCCATCAAAAGCCTGAATAATAAACTGTAATTGTTTCTTTATAAAACTGTATACCATGAATGTCAATATCTTCTTTCACTCTTTCACTGGTCCAGTAACTTGTTTTTGGCAGAGGGTACTACTCATGTAATATTTCTTTGGCTGGAATAGACCTGCAGAGCCCTTCTTTCTCCAGGTCTGCAACTGGTTTAAATTAAGAAATTTTCTTCTTTTAGACTGGTTGTCATGCCAAGGCGAAAGAACCCAGTCGGTTCAACTATTCACTCATTGCTGGAGAGAGAAGATTTGGACTAATTAGTATTGTAGAATGTTCCACTAGAAATAAAATCCTTGTGTCTTTTGTTTAGGAGAAAATTATTTTCTTTTATAAAAATTATTTGATGTGTACATTTTGATGAGAATATTACATATATATATATATATATAGAGAGAGAGAGAGAGTATTCTCATCAATAAGTAGACATCAAATATTTATATATATATATATGTATGCATATGAATGTGTGTTTATATGTATATATATATGTGTATGAGTGTGTGTGTGTGTGTGTGTGTGTGTGAGTGTGCATGTGTGCATATATATATATATATATATGTATATATGAATGTTTATATATATGCATTTGACATTAGCTGTCAATGGAACATTTTCTTTTAAATACTATAATATTTAATCTAATACAAACAGAAGCAAAAAATATAAGAAATACAAAGCTAAGGAACTTTCTGTCATTCTTAATGCAAGCCCACATTGTTTCATACCTTGACTATATCTTAAGTGAAAATAAACTTCAGCAGCAATGTATTCTGCCAATAGCTATCCAGCTATAAACTACTGTTTCAGCTCCCAGCTAAGTTCACCTCAGAAATGGTTTGATAAAACTAGTACAATGCTAAGTAGCCATAGAAAGTCACAAAGAGTTATCTGCTTTCATACACATGTATTGTAAATTATTCACTACTTATGTCTAGCTGTTACAAAGGCTCTCTGAGAATCATAATGAATACAAGCAGTTCAAAGATTCTCATTCTCAAAGTGAAATTAGAGGTGAGCTATTTCCTTCACACTAACACCATTTGTTTTGGTTGTATAGCGATTGAAGTAATGAAGGACAACACTTCTTTATAAGAATGTATACGTCTTTATTCTTTTGTAATGGGTTGAAGCTTCTTTGGTTTGTGAGACAGACAGACAGAGGGAGACAAGACAGATTGCTATATTGACCCATAACTTCTTCTTCTCTCGACCATAGCATGTTGTGTTATCTTTAAGACCCCAGTTAGCACTTCTTCTGCTTCTAGCCTGGGGTTGCTCAACCAGAGGCCTGGTATCAGCCCCAGACCCCAACAGGGCACTCTCAGTGACTGCAAGCTGGCTCTGACTCGGCCCCCACCGACACCAACTGATTCAACTGCCGTGGGCATCTGCATATATAATTTCATAATGCCCACTTACTTCCAATTAGATCATATGTTCTTCTTCCGCTTATTTACACAGGTGTGTCTCTGATTGATGGCTCAGTCAAGGGTCAATACGTAACATTTTGTCTTAATTTCTTTTTTTTTATAAGTGCCTGGGTAAACAGCCAGGTTGACTGGCAAACTAATGGGTTGCCTAAGTGAGGAAAAACACTTAGAATGAGCCCTTTTTCTTACCTACATGTAACAATCATCATGCAACAGAAGTGGTGATAAACTATTATCTCTATCTCATAATAGTAATGACATTTACTTATAAATTTCATACTTTAAATGTAACAATTAGTAAGTGATAGAAATGATGATATACTATTATTTCAGTCCCATAATAGTAGTTATATTTACCAATAAATTTCATACCCCCGATGAATCAATTATGGGACAGAAGTGGTGATAAACTATTTTCTCTGTCCCATAATATTAGTTACATTTGCATATATTTTTTACTACAATAATATTTTCATTAGATAATTCATTATTTGAATTACTACAATGATAAAGTTTGTGTGTGTCCAATGATCATTGCCAGATGGAACATCCCAGGGAGTTGATTTTTTGTATGATTATTGATTTGACCTTAGGTTCCAACACAAACTATCTGAAGTAGATCTCTGAGGCTATTCAATTATTTGGTTTGGTTTCTTTATTTAATGACATACCAACTTTTATGGGTTATTTGATGCTAAAGCCACCTTTCAAGAAGAACAGAAATGGAACTATTCAACCCATAGTAGAGTGAATAATGGGGTTCATGCCTTTGGTATTAATCCAAAAGTGAATGTAATTGTGCAACTGGAGTTCAAAATTGTTTACTATGATTTTACAGTCAAAATCTTTCAGTTGTGTATACAGGAGAAAGTAAGTATCATTTCTTATTATAGCCTGAAAGAATTACTTAATCATAGGTCTGAAGTTCTTAATATAAAACATAGAAAGAATTGTTTGCTTGGTCGGTAAGTTTTTTCACTCCTCCGTTGGATTATGTATTTATTTATTTATCTATTTTATTTTTTATTATTTTTCTTTTTTCTTGAGTGATTTTAATTAATAAAATGAAATATATTGATGCAAATTTTGTTTGGTTGGGTGGATTTTTTAATCAATAAAGTGTAGTTTGCCTTACCCTCTTCAGTCATTTTGATCTGGAAGGGTAAAACCTAGGTAGATTTCTTCTAACTCATTAGGTATTCATATTTATATTTTCTCTACTCTCTATCAAGCACTTTCTTCATTTAACTTAGCCCTCTGTCAGAGTTTTTTCTTTTGGCTAGACATTATAATATTGGTTGATTTTTTTCGGACAGTTCATATGTTTTTAGTCTTTTCTTTTTTATGGAATCTTTTTTTTTTCCCAGATATCAATTTGTTTATTCACAAGTTGGACCATTTGGTTTTTTTTCATTCTGCCAGATTTAAGATTAGGGATTAACCTAAAATAGAAATAAATTATATATATATACATAAAATACAATGATATTCTTGTGCATTAATTGAAAAACACATAGCCAAACCATTTCCACTTCTAGGCAGGATACCCTAAAACTAAAACCAAAAGTAAAAATGAATTATATTTCCCTTGTAATAATATTTAACTATACTCTCTCAAACATTCAAGAATTGTTGGCACATTTTGAAAGTAAATCCTAACTTAAAATATATTAACCAAGAACCAGGACTACTAGCCTATCATCAACCAAATAATCTCTGAGGAATGATCGGTAGCAACAATATACTAAATAATGAAATTATTCATAAAAAGCCCACAATAAAATCCTCAAGATTTGGCTAATCATTAAGAACAATCTTTGCTACAAACACCTCAAATCAACCAACTCATTCACTAGCTTTAAAAAAAAAATAGGATTTGAAAATTTACCTCAAATCAAATTGCGGAAGCAAAAATGTAATTTATTGATTGGACTGCACATGCAACAAAAAACAAACTGTTGGAAAGTCAGGATTGCTATTTTATTTTAGACTAAATAACTATAGACACAAAATCAAATCTATAGATCACTGCAATTTATTACTTGTAGAACAACACTGCCATTCAAACTGTCATGATTTTTCGGGGATACAAGATTTCCCATCATTGAAAGAATTGAAAAAGAATTGAAAAATGTAAAATCAATGATTAATAAAAAAAAAAGAAGATAAATCAATAAAAAGTCTGCAAACATACATTCCATTTGGATTTAATATGAAACTTAATTACTTTACCTTCAAATAAAATAAAATATCTATATAAAAAATAAACCAGCAAATCAGCCACTGATAATTTGAAATGAACTCCTTTCCAAACAAATGAAAAACTCATTAGCCAGGTGCCTTCACTGCAGGTATACATATATAAAAGATCAATTCAAGAAGTTTGACACAGAAGTTGGTTTTCATTTAACAAATAGACTTGACATTTCACCAGTACATTTTTCATCACTTCTTTCGTGGCACATCAACTACTGAGAAAACTTTTTACAAAAACATTTCAAAGTATATTTTTCCTCTTTGAGCTTTTTCTTTTAATGATGACTAGTTGAAAATAATATAAGATAAACTGCATAGAAGAAATGTTCCTGTCTAATCACTTTTATTCATCTTTATATATATATATATATATATATATTCTGTGGTATGTGCAAAATATTAGAATAGCTTTAAATAGAGCATACATAATAAGTTCTTAATAGGACCTTTTTTTGGTCACGTTTTGTCTGAAAGGCTCCCATCGGCATAATGAGTAGAGTGTTCACCAATGGTCCCGGAGACTGAGGTTCAATCCCAGGTTGAATCAAACCAAAGACTAAAAAAATGGTACTTGATGCCTTGTTGTAGTAGCTATTGATAAGGGAGCCTTTGAGTCAGCCTCCAATAAGGTTGGCCAACTTACAACTTACTCGTCTGAGAAGAACATGACTAAAGCAAACAGATGAATATAGAGATCTGAATGATAGTTGACCAAAACAAACTACTGTTAACTATTCATCTGTGTTGTTTGCTTTTGTCATAATGTTCTTTGATGATCTGACTGAAAAAAAGTCCTTTTTAGAACTCATGATGTATGGTATATATATATATATATATATGAAGAAAGTAGAAAAACAGAATAATCCAAATAGGTGAATTTATTGTGATGTAAAGACAACATTAAACGTTTTGGTTTTAATAACCTTCATTAGGACTTTGATATCATGAGAATTGTTCACACAGTGATGGATGCTTGTTGAGATAACAGAAGCAAATAAAATGTATACAAAAAAAGATACAAACGTGCATATAGTGTTCTTAATTTAAAAGTATTAAGTACGTGCTTGGCACGTGGAATGATATTTGAAAAGGTTGGATTTTTAAGAGACAAGAAAAATCTTCCTGTCTTTCAAAGAAATATGCAGAGATAGGTAAGTTTTCACATATACAGGTCGTTTTGAAGTCATCCATGTTAGATATTATGTATTTGGTATTTGTTTTTCCAAAGTCCTGATGAAGGTTATTAAAACAGAAACGTTTAGCATTAGCTTTACATCACAATAAATTCACCTATTTGGATTATTCTGTTTTTCTACTTTCTTCATACTATCAGATTCAGATCCATATTTACTTATATATATATATATATATAGTAATAGAAATTTGTATTTTTGATCTCATAAACGAAGGAATAGACAAGATCAGTTTCCATGCTTTTTACATGGCCAGCAATATGTTGGATATTCAAGAGCAGGAAGTCAAACAAAAGACTCTACATATTTGCAAAAGATGCAAGAACAAGATATATATGTTACATAGTCAGATATACGGATGTGTGAAATAGACATAGGGAATCCAAAATACATGACATTCACGAAATTGGTTCAGGTATGAAACTTTATTACCTTTGAGTTAAAGGTTATTCGACATGAAGAGAGAGAGACACAATCTTTCTATGCTGACTGCTTTTACATCTGTCCCAAACCATGTGTGGCACCCCATCTGCAAACTACTGGTTTGGCCTCGGCGGGCCCCGAAAGTCAACCTTCACATTCGGACACAGGAACTCAACTCTCTGCTTTTTCTCAAATCCCCCAAATCCTCAGCCCACGGTTCCGGTGCATGACGTCATTCACACCCCCTGGTTCCATTTTCTATCTGGGGTTTTATTTTGACATCTGTGAATGATGCATCCTCCCCACGCACGCGTGAACACCTGCGCTCATGTTTGCACCTAACTAACCCATGCACTGAGCCGAAAGGTTCTCATCCTAACTAAACCGAAAGGCAAGATATACAAAATGAAATCCCTCTGCAATTATATTACATATAGAGAAAAAAGAGATGATCAGAAATTAATCAGAATTTTCTTTCTCTTTAACATTCTTGCTGCTGGATTTTTCAGTTTTGGTAGCTTCCAGAGTTTCATTTACCTGCACCCCGCCTCCCCAATTTGAAAATTGTCAAATTTGGTGGTAAAGTAATAACAAAAAAACTTCTCTGAAAAATACTACAATGAATAGAAAATAGGATGCAACAAACAAGTCAGTGTGAAATTCAACTCAGCACCGGTTGTACCAGGAGAAGGCAAGCAAATGTAGCAACAAACAAGACACAAATTCATTGATACTTTTCTCACTTGCCTTCCTTGACTTGTTTTTTTTTCACTATTAATAGATTTAATCATGTATTCCGTTTTCTCTCACCATTAACTGAAGTTATTTACACTGACTGATTACTTGAGGTGGCTTCCTTTTCACTATTAATTGGTCAGTGTAGGATTGGGATAATGTATATTTGAGTTTACAGTACACGTGTTTGCCCCACAACACATGAAAATTAGCAGCACAAACATCTCATCATTATAAGTTTGTCTGCTTGTTAAGTATTTCTATTTTCCTTTTAGCATCTAAAAAGGAATAATATTCTTATAAGTTAAAATCTATCGTTCACCAGAATCCATTTGGTTACAGAAATGAAAATTTCAAATTAATGATATTCACAAAAGAATTAAAACAAAAATTATTCTGAATGGTTTGTTTAATTAGCAATGATTTCCATAAATGTGTTTTAAATGTTGTTGCTCAACAGTAAAAGAATTCATTTTGTTTAATTTAAATACATAAAATGCCTTCTCAATAGCTATAATTTTTGGCACACTGGCTGATAAAGGAACATCTGGTTCTGTTAAAAATCTGAATAATAAACTTTGTTTCTCTGCAAAACTGTGTACCATGTGTGTCAATACATTCTTCTGCTCTTTCACTGGTCCTGTAACTGGCTTTTGGGCATGATGATAATACACATATAGTATGTCTTGTGCTGGAATAATCTGGAAAAGCCCATCCCTCTCCAGGTCTACAACTGGTTTATATTCAGAAGTTTCCTTCTCCGAGGCTGGTTAGCATATCAAGGTTAAAGAACCCAGTTTGCCCAACTATTTACTAATCGGTGGAGTACCTCTTCTTTGCCATCACTCCCAGGTTCTCTCTGGCCTAGAGTGGTAGCCTCTAATAGGGTTTTTCCTATCTATGGATCAAATAGAATTGTTTGACATTTAAACTGTGAGCAAACAAATGATTTATGCTAAATTGAATTGCTTGAAACAGAAGTGTTTGATCATTTGACTGAGTGTAAAAAAAATGACTGATGTTTAATTGAATTGTTAATGATCCAGGCAATGCTTTGAACTGTTTAACTTTGTTGACTTATGTTTACAAATCATATATATCTAATATATATATATATATATATATATATATATATAAACTAGATTTGTCATTAAATAATGCATTATGGTTGATGTGCGATAAAACCAAACCAAACCAAACCAAACCAAACTATTTTAAAAAATAAATTTTTAAAACCCTTTCTTTTGTAGATACCATATGTTATAAGAGTTTTGTACTTCACCACAGAGTTTGCCCAGTCAGCTGGATCTGTAGAATACACCGACTGCACATCAGCAGAGGAGTAAGAACCCCCGAACGAGTGTCCTGAATATGACATTAAACAATCAGATGGTTAGGTTCCAGTGATGCTGGAACTTTGGGGAATGTGGAGTACCCCTTCATTGCCATCGCTCCTAGGTCAACTTGGCCTGGAGTGGTAGCACCTGGTAGGGCCCTATCTATGGGTTAAATAGAACTAATATGTGTACTTACACAAAATTAAATTACTTGAAATAGAACTGATATTTAAACTGCATACTTATTCTAAACTGAATTGTTTGATGTAGAACTGTTTTTGACATTAAAACTGTATTTACAAGAATTGTTTTTGACAATGAAACTATACTTATATGAAACTAAATTGTTTGAATTAGAAATGTTTGACTACACTGAACAGATTGAAATAGAAATGTTTTTGACAATTAAACTGTGTAATCCTGCTAAACTCAATAGTCTGAAACAGAACTGTTTATTTGTATAAAAATGGATTTGGCATTAAATAACCTACAAGGGTTGATATGCTACGAAAACCCAACCAACCAACCAACCAACCAATGTCATCATAGAGGACTTACCTATCTATGTGCAGGTAAGTTTAGGCAAGAACTGGGCCATTGGCCTTATGAGTAGAGTGTTTGCCACTGGGAGACCAAGGTTCAATCCTATGTTGAGCCATACCAAAGACTCAAAAAATGGTACTTGATGCCACCTTGCTTAACATTTAGAAATATAAGGTAAGGATCAAGGTTAAAGTGGAGCAATCCAAGGAATGGAGTAGCACCTTCCCCTACACCTCGGTGTAGTAGCTATGAAAAAGGGAGCTTTCAGGTCACCCTAGACTAAGGTTGCCAACTTATATTATTCACATGGTCTTGAGTTTATTGTTTAGTGCTGGAGGCGCTGCTAAAGAAAAATGACAAGAATACACAGCATTTTTTGTGGTGGCCATGCATGAAGATTTGTGTGTAGCCACCCCACTCCCCAAATGATTTATGTCAAATCTGACTAAATTGGATGTCGGATAAATCCAAACCATATACTATAAAAAAAACTGGAGGAAAGATACAATTTGTTGGTACATAAAATGATGGTTTCTGTACAGAAATACTAGAACATTCTGGATATGAATATGCGTTTATTTTTAATCTAATTTTTAGTAATAAATCAACTATAAATTGCTGTAATAAACCTTAAGTGTTTCTCTACGAAATTGTGTATCATGAGATAGATAATTTTCAATGAAATTTTTTTTAACAGTCAATTCTTTTGTAGATAAATTATACTGAAAAAAACTTCTCCATAGAAATGTGTATTATGCTTGTTAATAAGATTTATTTAAAAAATTCTGTTTAACAGAATTTTTTAAATAAATCTTTGGAACAGTTCATTTTTTTCCCAGATGTCATATGTAAATATTTTGAATTCTCCATCAAAATGGCCTCGTCAGGTATTTCATCTGTTTTCGCAAACTCGGAATGGAGAATACAGCAGATGAGAAATTTACAGTTTATTCTTGCATACAACTGAGCATTTCCAATGGAAACTTTCCCAAATAAATGTCATTGGGTCATAAATATTTGAGAAAGTATTCCTGCTTCATGATTTAGGATTTCCAATAATATCTGCCAAGCTTGCTGTAGCAATCTGCGATGTGTTCTTCATACTACTGAATAAATTCATCTACTCTTTGATCGGTTTTCTTTAGTGAATATCATTTATTTGACATGTGCAATGATGAATCAACTGTAAGTAACAGTATTAAACTTCAAGTGTTTGTCTACAAGACTTTGTTTGTTTGGGTTTCATGGCATATCAACCCTTGTAGGTTATTTAATGCCAAATCCATTTTTATACAAGTAAACAGTTCAATTCAGTTAAGTATTAGCATACAGTTCAATTGTCAAAAAATGTCTATTTCAAGCTATTCAGTTTAGTCAAACAGTTCTAATTCAACCAATTCAGTTTAGTATAAGTGAAGTTTTTGTTTACTCTTAGTTAAATGTCAAAAACAGTACTATTTCAAACAATTCAGTTTAGCATAAGTACACAGATTACACATCAAAACAGTTCTATTTTCAGCAATTCAGTTTAGCATAAGTATGCAGTTTAGATAGGACCCTATCAGGTGCTACTACTCTGAGCCAGAGTGGATCTGTAAGCGATGGCAATGAAGGTGTACTTTGCATTTCCTAAATCTCCAGCCTTACAGGAGGCTCACCATCAGAATGTTTGATGTCAAAACCAAGATACTCTTTGGGTGGGGTCTTACCCCTCTGCAGAGTTGCAGTTGGTGTATTCTATAGCCAACTGGGCCACTACAAAACTGTGAATCACAAGTATCAATAGCTTAAATAGCGGTTTTATGATAGAGTTTTAATAACCTATGTTTTTTTTCAAACCCCTCAATACAATATATATATAAATGGATAGATAAATAGATAGATTGATATAGGTTAAAACAGATATATTGGTTAAAATGCATATATATATATATTGGTTAAAATGCATATATATATATATGATCCGTTAAGGTGAAACTTTAGTAGAAGATTTTCGACTAGCGATTTAAGTTAATTCTATATATATATATATATATATATATATATATATATATATATATATATATATTTGTAGCTCACGTGTTGCAGATGACATGTATATCCAATAGTTCAGACAAAGAAAGAAACCACTAGATTAATCTATCTATCTATATATATATATATATATATATCATCTGTTGAAATATATATGAGTATGTGCATGTATATATATATATATATATATATTCAAAGCAATATATATGTCTTTAAGCTATAAGATATATATATATATATATATATATATATATATATATATAGTTATGTTATTTTTATGGGAAGTTTGAATTCCGAGTTTTCCTTCTTCTAGACCAATTGTCTTCACCAAGGCTAAATAACCCAGTCTTCTCTGGAAGCTTATAATATCCATAAAAATTGTAAAATGATCTCAAAATAATAAAATCCTGGTGTCTTTAGTTTAGAAGAAATTTATTTGATGTATACTTATTCATAAGTAGTGCTCTCTTTCTCTCTCTCTCTCTCTCTCTCTATATATATATATATATATATATAGAGCTTAACATTTAAATTTTCCTGGTAGAGAGTTCAATGTAATTGATTTTACAGAGCAATACTTTCTTTTATCCATAAGATCTGAAGAAGTCCTGTTATATTTTTCTTCATGTTTTTGGTTTACATCAGAAACGCAAAACAGGATGGAAATAAATTTATAATCCTAAAATAACCGGTCTTTGGTTTTTTTCTTAAAAGAAAGGAATATATATATATATATATATATATATATATATATATATGTATGTGTTTGTATGTTTGTGCATATAAGTATATATGTATATCTACAAATATTTACAGGTTTTAAGATTCAAGATAATTACAATGTCTATGATGTCTTCATGATCATGCACCAAATATTTTCTTTCCTTTATATGTTATCAAAAACTGTATCAAGTACAATTATTACTCACTAAGATTTCAAATAATGCTACATAAATTATCTTAGTCGTATTTTTCAAATTATCTAATTGGAAAATGTATTGCATAGTAATCTTGTAGATTTAGTATCATTTAGAAAAAGTATAGATGGATTTTATTATTTTTCTTCCATCTTTAAATGTTCTGGTTGAATTCAACTATTTTTTTTATTTCCTGCTGCTCATATTCAAGGTAGATAAAAAAAAATCTAGCATCAAATTAAAACTACATCTGTTCATTTTTTTTTTTAAATAGTGTACAGCTGAAGAAATATATTTATAGAAAGCAAAATAGATTTTTTTTTTTGGTTTACCTTATTCTTATTTTTATTTTTATTATTTTTATTGTTTATTTTTTTTTTTTATCTTTATTTTCTGATTTTTTAATTACCTTATTTTATCTTCTGAATACGAACTGTAACTCCACATTCACTACTCTGCGACAGGAGAGAGCATGTAAAGAGTCATCTGACGAGACGGAAAATATAGCAATAATATTCTCCGCCAAAATAAATTCATTATGACGACTTAACAGAGTTTGACTCTCCATTTAATTGTATCATATATATATATATATATATATATATATATATATATATATATATATATATATTCTAAGCAATATATATGTCTTTAAGCTATATGATAAATATAGGTGAGCTGAAAAGGTGAGCTGAAAGTTTTATGATATTTGCATATGTATACTTAAATCAGGAATAAACTTCTGGAACTTGAGGGAATTGGACTGATGCCACAGACAGCATAGAGCTCCCTCAGGTTATCAATTGTTCCAATCCATGGCTCACTTCCTACTCTTGTAATGCTTCAACAACCAAAAAGAGGAGGTGGAAGCTTCAGTGAAGGAATTCTTTGCTTCAAAGGACAAGAACTGGTGTCAACCTGCAATCAAAGAACAATAGAAATCTGGCTTCTACTTTTAATGTTTAGATGCTTTTGTAGTAACTTGAATAATAAAAGAAAAAATTGCTAGAATTTTGCAAAACTTTTGACTCACTCTCACTTATATATATATACAATTTCCCTGTTATCTTTAGTTTCTTACAATCGTTCACTGGATCTTTACCCAATAACTATAGTGAGAGAAGGTAGCAATTATATGTATTTATGTTTTTACTGCCTCTTTTGGGTGATTTTTTTCCAGTCACATTGATAGTACTTTGCTAAGGAAATGAGCCATTCTGAAAAGTGCAATTTTTTGGTATTTCATATAGGCTAAGACTGCCATGTATCTGGTTAATGTGTTTATCTATCCCTTTCTTGATCATAGCCAAGATTACCACTATTAATTGTCCAGTTGGCTTGGACTGTAGAATACACCGACTGCTTCTCTGCAGAGGGGTAACCCCACCCAACGAGTGTCTTTGATATTACACTAAACAATTTGATGGTGAGGTTCCAGTAATGCTGGAGCTTTGGGGAATACGGAGTACCCATTTATTGCCATCGCTCCCTGGCCCACTTTGGCCTGGAGTGGTAGCACCTGATAAGGGTCCTATCTATGGGTGTGATAGAACTAACTGCATACTTATGCTAAAACTGAATTGTTTGAATTAGAACTGTTTGACTAAACTGAATAGCTTGAAATAGAAATATTTTTGACAATTAAACTGTGTACTTATATTTATACTATGTACTTATGCTAAACTGAATTATTTGAAATGAAATTGTTTTTGACTTTGAAACTGTACTTACACTGAACTGAATTGTTTGATATAGAACTGACATTTAACTGTGTAAACAAAATCTATACTTATACTAAACTGAATTAGCTGAATTAGAACTGTTTGAATTAACTGAATATCTTGAAATAGGAAGGTATTTGACAATTAAACTGTATACTCATGCTAAACTGAATTATTTGAAAGAGAACTGACTATTTGCATAAAAATGGGTTTGGTGTTAAATAACATATAAAGGTTGATATGCAAAAAAATCCAACCAACCAACGGCACAATGATAGTTTGAAGGTACAGCATTTTTTCTATTTCTATTTCAAGGTCTTTGTATGTATTTATATATATTCTTTGACAGATAATATTATCTGTTGGCTTTGAGAGATCAATTAGAAGGTTGGTTGGTTGGTTGTTTTTTTTACGGTCATTTAATGCCAAATTAAATTTCAAATAATTCAATTTAGTATAAGTACAGTTTTTGTTGACAAAAAGTTAAATGTCACAACAGTTCTATTTCAAACAATTCAGTTTAGCATAAGTATGCAGTTTAGTTATATTTGACCTATAGATAGGACCCTATCAGGCGCTACCACTCCAGGCCAGAGTGGACCTGGGAGTGAGGATAATGAAGGTGTACTCTGCATTCCCCAAAGCTCCAGTATTACTGGAACCTCACTATCAGATTGTTTAGTATCATATCCTGGACACTCATTGGGGGAATCTTACCCCTCTGCAGAGATGCACTTGGTGTATTGCTGACAGGGCAAATATCAATTAGATGGCATGATTTTCTTTTACAGTCCTTAACCATTATATCTGGTCTACTGCTCTTTATTTTTATATCAGTTGGGATGAACAAATTCTCAGAAAATAATATCTTCTTTGACTTCCTTTACTGTTTCTGGTTGGTTGGTTGGTTGGGTTTCATAGCATATGAACCTTTGTAGGTTATTTAATGCCAAATCTATTTTTATACAAATAATCTGTTCTATTTCAAAGAATTCAGTTTAGCATGAGTACACACTTTAATTGTCAAAAACATTTCTATTTCAAGCTGTTTAGTTTAGTCAAACAGTTCAAATTTAAACAATTCAGTTTAGTATAAATATAGATTTTGTTTACACATGGTTAAATGTCAAAACATTTCTATATTAAACAATTCAGTTTATTGTAAATAGAGTTTAAATGTCAAAAACAGTTCCATTTCAAACAATTCAGTTTAGCATAAGCATACAGTTTAAATGTTTAAAAACATTTCAAGTTTAAGCTATTCAGTTTAGTCAAAAAGTTCTGATTCAAACAATTCAGTTTACCATAAGTATACTGTTTAGTTCTATTCAACCCATAGATAGGGCTCTATTTGGTGCTACCACTCCAGGCCAGAGTGAACCTGGGAGCAATGACAATCCCAGCATCACTGGAACTCCACCATCAGATTGCTTAGTGTAATATGCAGGACACTCATTGGGGGTTCTTAACCCTCTGTAGTGGTGCAGTCCATACATTCTTCTACCCCAGCTGATTTGCAAAGTTCTAGTTGGTGTTTATACCACTTTTCACAATCCAATATTATCATTATTATTATTGTTATTGCTTCTATTCAGTGCAACTTTTTCACACCAGCTCTCACTGGTGGGTTTTCTTTTAAATCTGAATTTCAATGAATATCTTAAAGGCTCTTCTAAGTATTCTAGCTGATCTTAACAGTGCCAGGATCTAGATGATCATGATTTTTCTAATCTCCGCAGCCCAGTCAGCTGGGACTGTAGAATACACTGAATGCATCTCTCCAGAGGGGTAAGATGTCCCTAATGAGTATCCTGGATATGATACTGAATAATCTCAGCCCAGGTAGCTAGGACTGTAGAATACACTGACGGCATCTATGCAGAGGGGTGAGACGTCCCCAACGAGTGTCCTGGATATGACATTAAACAATCTGATGGTAAGGCTCCCAATTTCACTCTAACCTGGAGTGGTAGCACTTGATAGGGTCCTATCTATGGATCAAATAGAACTACTTGACATTAAAATGGTATGCAAACAAATGACTTATGCTAAATTGAATGGTTTGAAAGAGAACTGTTTGATCATTTAACCGGGTGTAAACAAATGGTTGATGATTGATTGAATCGTTAGTGATACATAGCAATACTTGGAACCATTTAACTGTGAGCAAACGGTTGAGCAAAGTTCAATAGAATAATTAGTGTTAAATAGCAATACTTGAAACCATATTACTGTGTGAAAGAAAAATGAGCTCAGGCTTGTTTAATAATATTGTCAACAAAATATGTTTACAAATCATAAATATTCAATACATATGCATAAAGAGCATTTGGCATTGAATAACTTATAATGGTTGATGTGCCATAAGACCCTACCAGATCGAACCATCATCTGATTTCCAGTTCCCCCATTTTTTTTTCCACATTCTTGGTGATTGTTCCAATAATAATTCTCACCTTCCACACATTTTCAGCTCTCTAGCAAGGTCTAGGTGTTTGTCTAGTTTTACAATTCCTTTTATTTTCTCCCTGAGGTTTGTTGAAATGACAAAATCTTCAAAAACGCAACTTCTTCTTCCTTTGTTTAGCACAATCCCTCCTCAGGTCATTTCCTAAGACCTGGAGTAGGTGAAGATAGTGAATATATGCATTCTGTTTGCACAAATTCTGATAATAAGTGATACTTAACATGTACATTATTAATAATTTCTTCATATTGAATAATGGTGCAGTTCCACAATTTTTTAAATCTCTTGTAAGCCAAGGCTGGCAGGAATCTTGTTTATGTGCTTGTCAGTACCTTTCTCGATCATTCTTTGTACTCCAGTTATTATAGATACAATAGTTTTAGTATATCACATTTTTCCTATTCTAAATTCAAGATTGTTATATTTACATATAACTTTTCATCTTGCAATTTATACACACCAGCACTAACAGGGGTTTATTCACTGGAGTTTGAATGGAGCAAGTCTCCTTAAAGATCCAGGACCTTTCAAAGTATCCTAGCTGATTTTATCAGTGCTGTGGTCTGAATGGTTTCAATTCTTCCTGTGATTTCCAATTACCCAGTTTTTTTTTGTTTTGCTTCTTTAGGGCTGTTACAAATGTCCTAGCTGTGATTGCTATTATAATCACTATCATGTTCCACAACTTTTTTTGCTGTTTGGTAAAGTCCAGGCATTTTTTATTCTTAATTACTCATTAGAGTTTCTTACATCAGCATTAGCTGATGGGATTTCACTGGAGTTTGAGTGACAGCAAGTCTCCTCAATTCACCAGGACTCTTCTCAGTATTCTGGCCATTCTCAATAATGATGTAGTTTGAATGGTCTCCATTTGTTCACCAACTTTCAAGTCCTCCACTCCCTTCAATAATCCTTTAGTTACTGCACGAAAAGCACCAATCACAATAGGTATAATTTTCACTTACATGTTCCATAGTTTTTTCAATTTCGTAGCAAGATTGAGGTACTTATGCTTCTTTTCACATTCTTTCAGTTTTATTCTGTGGTCAGCCAGGACAGCAACATTGACAGTTTTGCAAATTCTCTTTTTTTGGTTGATTATTATTAGGTCTGGTCTTCTGGCCGAGATTAGGTGATTCATCTGTATGACAAAGTCCTATAGGAGTTTATGTGTGTCATTTTCTAGGACAGATGCTGGGTTGTGCATATACCATTTGTTTGTATGGTCAAATTATAATTTTTTGCACATCTCCCAGTGGATCACTTTGTCCACCCAGTTGTGTCTAGTCTTATACTCCTTCTGTGCTAATTTGCTGTATTCACTTATTATCTGATTGATAGTTTCATTTCTGTCACCACATAGCCTATATTTGCTATTTCATTATGTCTTATGTATTCTCGCTTTGATATGATTGGTTCTTATGGCATTGTTTTGTGCTGCTATTAGGAGAGATTCAGTTTCTCTCTTAAAATTTCCTTTTCTTTGCCAGGTCCAAGTTTTCTCGTGTGAGATGTTGTTTATTAGTCGTTTAAAACACCCATAAAGTTGTTTTTCTTCCTATTTTTGTTTCCCGGTTATTATTATTATTATTATTATTATTATTATTATTATTATTATTATCTCTAATGGAAAATTATACAATGAAAGCAGATATTATCATATAATATTTCTCACTAAACTCTACTGTATTGAAACTCTAAAACCCAAAATATATGGCCTATTTGGCTGGGGCTGCAAAATACACTGACTACTTCTATGCAGAGGTGTAAGACTCCCCCAACGAGTGTCCTGGATGAGACAATGAACATTCTGATGGTGAGGCTCCAGTAATGCTGGAGCTTTGGGGAATGCAGAGTACCCCTTTATTCCTATTGCTCCCAGGTCCACTCTGGCTCAAAATGGTTGCACCTGATCGGTTCCTATCTATGGGTCAAATAGAACTAAACTGTGAACTTATGCTAAACTGAATTGTTTGAAATTGTTTTTATATTTGAAGGTGTTTAAATAAATGACTAACGTTTAATTGAATTGTAACAGATACATACCAATACTTGGAACCATTTAACTTTGTTGACTAAACACAATATTTTGAAATTGAGCTGTTTTTGACATTCAAACTGTGTACTTATGCTAAACTGAATTATTTGAAATAGAACTGTTTTATGTATAAAAATGGATTTGACATTAAAGAACCTACAATGGCTGATATGCCATAAAGATAAGCCAAACCAAACCAAACCAAACCAAAACAAAACAAAAATTTAGATAAATAGCAATTCAAAAAGTAGTATATATCATTTATAAATTTATGCAATTTTATTTTTGGTAACAGAGTTTGGTAATTAATAATACCTAATAATATCTATTTTTATTGCATAATGTTGAGTAAAAAAAATGAAGCAACAGACTGAAATTTACTTTTATCTTGATAATGAAAGAAAAATATATTTCTTTATAATTTTTTTTCACATTACCACAGACATTTCATTGATGGCCGATTGTGGACCGTCACCATTTTTCTTTTTTTGAATAAAAAGAAAAAAATTGCCAATGGCATGTTTGTATTTTGTATTACAGTTCATTCATTAGTAAAACCAGCTGTCTACTTCCTATTTTAATAAAATCGAAAGAGAACATAAAGGAAGAATTACACTTAAGTATATATATATATATATATATATATATATATATGTGTGTGTGTGTGTGTGTGTGTGTGTGTATTCTGAAGCATCTGTTTTTATTTTTCCTCAGTTTTATTTTCTGTATATTTTTGATGTTATTATAGCAAGTTTCCGTCAATTGCTGGCATCTGTCATAGCCTTTGCTATGGGTCACACCTTAATCTGATCTTACCTGTGTCATCCAGGTAATCTCATGGCACTGAAACTAATTCTCACCTAAGGCAAGACTTCATTACCATTTCCAATATTGCTAACATTATAACTACAGCCATTTTTTTCCCTCTAAAACAATTATCAGCTTTGGAAGGAAACTACCACATTGCATACAAAGAGATCACTGATTTTCTGGTAACTGATAACCTAGTATATGTTTTCTTCTGAGCAAAGTGTACTTCTATAGTCTGACTGGAAGATTACAGAATTTTTCTAACCAACTGAACGAAAAACTTACTGTGTGAGTGGGGGCCTTAGTGTAATAGTTATCGTTATAGGAAATGATATTAGTGACCCGAGTTTTAATTCTGGACATGGATGATTGCGTTTTACATCCCATTAATAACCCTTGGAAAAGCCGCTCAGTTGGCTGGAGCTGTAGCTAACATGAACTGTATTCTTGTAGAGAGATAACACCAACCTCAAACAAGGCTATCTGTTAGCAGTGGGTAGCAACCCATAATGTTTGAGGATGGGATCCTAGTGAGTGAATTGTCCATGACCTGCAATATTCCACTAAGGCCCTTAGATGGGTAGTCGGATCGGCTCCATCTGATCTTTTGACTCATCATATCAACCTCAAGAACCTATATGATTATCCAAACTGTATTCTTCCAAATGCACTTGAGGCAAACAAACATCCAACCCTTTTTATCTTAAAGTGCTGGAAGGCAGTGGCTGAGGGTCAGATGAACTGGGATAGAAACTCTTGAAACCATTAAACTATGTGCAAACAAATGATTAATACTAAATAGAATTATTTGTGTTAACAATACTTGAAACCATTTAACTATGTGCAAACAAATGATTAATATTAAATAGAATTATTTGTGTTAGCAATACTTGAAACCATTTAACTATGTGCAAACATATGATTAATATTAAATAGAATTATTTGTGTTAGCAATACTTGAAACCTTTAAACTGTGTGCAAACAAAATATTATGATCAAATAGAAGTATAAATGACTTGATACTGCTTGAGAAGCAAGGACGAACACATAAGTGATGTTCTATGGACCCCTTCACATGGTCGTGCCAGTGTTGGCCAACCAGCAAGAATTTACCAACAACAGCTCTACATGGATACAGTATGTAGTTTGGAAGACCTGCTGGAAGTGATGGATGGAGAGGAAGAATCAGGGAAATCCATGCTAGCTGTGCAACTTGATGATGATGATGATGATGATGGTTAGTATTAGAAAGGAACACTTGAAACCATTTAACTGTGTGCAAACAAATTTTTTTGTTTTAGATATGACATTAAATCGCTTCTGATGATGAGTTTTATGAAGGTGGTGTATTCCTTCATCACCATTACTCTCAGGTTCACTCTGACCTTGAATTGTAGTACCTGTTAGAGTCCCATCTATCGGTCAAATAGAACTGTTCAATCATTTACTTAGAATTACTGATATTATTACTATTGGTTATTTGAAACCATACAGCTCTGTGTGTTGTATTGTCATCTGCTGATTCATGCAGAAATATACATATATATACTGGATACATACCGATGCAATGATAAAGATGCAGGAAGACTTCTTTAACAAAATATTTACCTCTCACTTTATTGCAAGTGTTCGAAAAGGTTACTCAAGGTTTGCGTGTGAGAAGGTGTTGGAGACCGAACAGAAACTTCAATATTTTGTGTCTTTCTCGTTCTTCTGATGCTCAACCGGAGGCCCAGGGGTCCACTCTGCTGGGTGCTGGCTTTCTTTACTGCATCTTATCAGCAACTTCTCTGGTCCCCAAACTCCATCGGAGTTCCCGAGGGCCCCCTTGGCCGGGTGTGGCTTTCCCTACCACATCTTGTCTATAACTCCGTCTGATCTCCCTGGAACTCGAACTCAACTGGAACCGGAACTCAACTGTCTTGACTTCTGTCTTGACTGAGTTATATAATAGTTCAACACCCACTCGATCGCCCACTCGATCTTTGAAATCGCATGTTTAATCGTCATCAAGCGGAAATAACTGTCATGCAGTTCAGAGGTCACTCTCTTCCGGTGTATCAGTCTATGAGAGTATCATGGGAATTTTTTACCTTGTCCCATTTTATCAGCCAATTTCCACCCACGCAATTTCCTCTCATAACTGCCATTAGAATGTGCCACTTCCTTCCAGTGCATCACCTTGGAATGGCATTTTTGGCTGGGTCAAAGGTCAAAATACAACATGTGCAAATTGTTTGTATTTTATTCTAATACTTCATAAAAAGAATTGCTTATGTTAAATAGCAATATTTGTGGCTATTTGACTGTATGGAAACAAATGGTTAATATTAAAAGGAATTATTTGTATTAAATAGCAATACTTGAGGCCATCTGGCTGTGTGCAAACAAATGAGCTCTAACTCATTTAAAAATAAAGTTACTTACAAACTATTTGCTTACAAATCACATACACACACACACACACACACACATATGTGTATATATATATATATATATGATTGGGCATTGAATGATCTGCAAGGGTTGATATGCCATTAAACCAAATAACCAACAAACTAAACTTGGGAAAGGCATACATGTTTCTTTTCTCCTCCCAGCTATGAGTAAGTATTAGGGCAGACTAGGTTTTTTAGCTTTGGTTTGACATCTAATCTAGGAGAAGGAAAATTGGAATTCAGATAAGCTTTATTTGTCTAAAAAATTGACCTTGTGTCACATCTTGCCTGTGACAGAGGTGTTTGGTGAATGTGTAGTGCCTGAGAACTAATTTTGAAACTATAACACTTAACTTTTGTAAGGAATAATAAGTTGTTAGTAAAGCATTTATAGCATAGCAAAGAAGGAGCAGTGGGTTGTGGTTGCTCTGCAGAAGCACCTTCTTCAAATGTGGTACCTTTTTGACAATTCAAGTTCATTCATTCCTTTGCACAACAAAGTTAGTTTGCTTTTAGAATGACCCTCAAAAAATTATGTGAAAATAAACATGTTTTGTATGTTACAAGACTAACTGTGATTTAACCTCAGATCTGGTTAGAACTCATGTGTATATCATCATTATCAGGATCATTATGATCATCCAGGTATGCCAATAACATGGATTCCTTTGACTCTCTCTTACTATCTTATCCCTATCAGTCATCACAATTGGTAAATTCTTGGGATGATCCCCAGTGTCTGAACAGAGCTGATGGATGGATGTAAGTTTTCATTTGCTGGTCAACACTGGTGTGTCCATGTTTAGGAGTTCATTGGAGAACATTGCTTATGAGTTTGTTCTTACTTCTCCAGCTGTTTCTAGCATGTCTTGCTTGTCTTACATGGATGGTTTGTTAGATGGGAAGTGAGTGGCTATACAACAGCTGTTTTATAGCATGCAACATTCTTGTGTAGTTCTCATCAAACATTTCATTAGAGCTTGAGTAGTTGTAATTTTTTTCACTGTAATCAGAGTAAATCTGTAAGTATTTACAACAAAGGAGTGGTTTAATCTTCCCTCAGGGCTCCATAACTAAAGTCTCACCGCTAGGTGTGATTTAGTGTCACACCCAAAACATTCATTACCCTCCTGCCAAGAGTGTGTGTCAGTGTATTCTAAACTCATTTGATAGAGTTGAACAATGTTACTTTGAACTCATGAAAAATAAATAACACTCTTATAAATTCTACTATTCTTGTAAAGATACAGTTGGATAGTGAATAGGTGGAGACTTTAAAATCATATCATAAAGCAACTCCCATAGAAATGTTAATATCTTTTTATACATCCGATATATGTTGGGTGTCTCAGTATACATAGGATCCATGCGACTACGAATAACTCTACTAATAATAATGTTGTCTTCTTTTTTGTTTCAGATTTAAAAATAGTTGTTATGGTATCTACTTTATGGATTATAATGAACTCTTCCTATTACTATGAATACAGGGAGAATATTCATCTTGGTGTTAAGTTAATTCCAGCCTAACCCTTTGGCTGTCAGACCGACGTTCAACACTCTTTTACCTACGCTGTATTTATACTTTTGTTCAATATACATGTTTCACGTAATCCCGAGTTTGTGTCTTTCTTCCGGACCTTTTACTGGTCTACAACAATAGTATACTGTAACAACTATTAATCCTCAATCACAATGCCTTGGACAAGAGTGGAAAAAATATTTTGCATCACGACTTATTTGGAAACAAAATCATTCAAAACTCTCTAAAAATAAATGCAACCCATTAATAGGATAATAATTTATTACTGAGTCAAGAAACTCAAAAAAAGATTCCATGTCCTAAAAGCTGATATAATAACAATTAAAAAAACCTTTAATTTGATGTCTCTAGCTCAAAGGATGTATTTTTTACAGGATGTGTTCCAAATGACTGCTGTGGTGCTTGTCTCAGTAATAAATCATTATCATTTTAAAGGATTGCATCTATTTTGAGATACCCTATATATATATAAAAGATATACCCTAAAAATATTTGCAAACTGGCAATTTTCTTCAAACCATAGGTACCAGAATTTTATTATTTCAAGTGGAACCAAAATGGATATAATTAAGTATTCCATTGGTCTAATGAGTAGGGTATTTGCCAATGGTCTGGGAGACCAGGGTTCAGTACCAGGTCAAGTCATACCAGACTTAAAAAATGCTACTTGATGCTACCTTGCTTAACACTCAGCATTATAAGGTAAGGATCAAGTGTAATGTGGAGCAATCCAGGGAATGATGTAGCGCCCTCCACTACATCTCGGTGTAGTTGCTATTGAAAAGGAAGCCTTTGGGTCACCCTTGACTAAGGTCGCCAATTTTACTTTACTTATTAGCAAACTCAGCATCAATTAAACTCTGTAACATGTAAAAATGAAGCATTTAAAAAATATATACACTTCTTATTTTTATATATATATATATATTAATTTTGGTTACAGAAGTGCGGTAATTCTATTTTTGATTTCAGAGTGGTGGAGAACTTTGGTTATAAATTATACTAAATAACTTTTTTTTTATTTTTACGATAACTATTGTGTTCAATTCTGATTGGTTATTCCTTGAATCAAATTTTTATCATCATCAAAGCATCTACATCCAAAAACATTGGATCTATCATATACAATTTTTTAGCCATCCAGTAAGAACAGTTCATGTACCTCATCAACAATATCTCACCTACTGAAAGCAATGCCAACATATGCATTGGTGTACATTGCTATTGACAGGTTTTCAATCGTATGGAAATCTGTTCTCTTTGATAAAATAAGAAGGGATTTCTTCCAAGCTGTGGCTGTGTCAGTACTATTGTATGGATGCACCACCACATCGCTAATGAAACAAGTAGAGAAAAAGCTAGATGGGAACACTACAAGAATGCTATATACTGTTTTGAACAAATCCTGGAAGCAGTACCTCACAGAGCAGCAACTGTACGGCCACTTACCTTCCATCTCACAAACCATCCAAGTAAGATGAACAAAACATGCTGGGCACTGCTGGTGAAGTGTTATGAATAAATGACATGAAGCAGACAGTTTGGTTTGGATTGGTTTTATGACATATCAACCATTGTAGGTTATTAATGCAAAATTCATTTTTATGCATATGTCGTGCCACCAGCACAGATATCTCTGACCCTCTCTCGCCACTTCTCCCTAATATATAAATATATATAAATCTAAAATGATAGTTTGAAATATGTTTTTAAGAAAGAAAATTAATTTATGACACAACCCAATATATATATACATATATATATGAATATGTTTGATGCCAAGGAAGTTTGTCTGCAACCTTTGGTTTCATGAAGTTTTTACAAACAACAATCTTCAGGCAAATAATGAAAGGAAATGAATAAATCAAAAATTGAAAAATACTGTCAAGAATCGTTG